>OU015491.1:187385221-187437721 GCA_907164885.2 Dolomedes plantarius | reverse complement strand
ACAGGCTATCGTTTTCTCTCTCTCTCTCTGTCTATCTATTCTATTCTATTCTATCGGTCTCTCTATCTCTATCTCTCTATCACTATCCCTCTCTCGCGCCCTCACTCTCTCTATCTCTCTATTTACTTATTCAAACTAGTTTTGAAACAAAATTAGTTTTTAAAATTTTGTTTCAAAACCAAATGTTAAATACACACATTTGGCTATTAAACAAAGTTTGGTTTTCCATTCTTTAGAAGTAATGATAAATTTTCATTTCCAGATGAAACGCAGCGCATCTCAAAACAAGAAAGCTAGCCTGTTCGCAATCAGCTATTATTTAATGCACTGGGGTACCGGGGGGGGGGATTTCTTTGGTGAGCCTTGGTAAAAATGTTTCTTTTAGACGGCTTTGATAGGTCTTGTAAGAATCCGTTACAACCTTTCCGAATAAATCACCCAGACAGCCGGACCTCCCACAGCAGGTGACCTGCGTACAGTTCTATAGATCAGCGTCAAGGTGTCTGGAAGCAGAGAAGGGGGTTGCTCCTATCTGCCGCCCCTGGGAGGACGTAAACTAATGAATATGTCGACGTGAACTAATGATTTTCAGATCAGCTGATTTATAAGAGTCGACCACATAGCTTCGTTGTCAAGCGAATCACAGCCAACGGACATGACGTCACAAATTGTGCCAGCCAACCTAAACATTTGCAGTCACGTGACCGGAAGCACGAGTGCCAACGCCGGGAGAAAAAATCCAGTTTTTTGACAGACTTGGTCGAGACTCTCATCTAGAGAGCACATTTCGTCTACGTTGTCCTGGAGCGACCGACTTCATCCTGAACTTTATTTTTCAGAGCAGCCCGCTCGAAGCTTCTCGTCAACTAATACTTCACCCTGAAGTATAGCTATCTCAGAGCATCCTGCTCTACAGGCTTCTGTTAGCACGTTACTTCATCAAGAAGTTATTTTTATATTTCAGAGCAGCCCGCTCTATAAGATTCTCGTTAGCTGTAATTTTCCTTACGAAGTTACTCTATTTTCAGAGCTGTATGCTCTAGAGCAGGGGTCCCCAAACTTTTTATCCCGTCGACCCCTTCATAGAATATTTGCCTTCTTATCGACCCCCAGATTAAGTACTTAAAAAACCATTAAATCCTTTTTTGCATTTCTGATGTTAAACAATAAGGAGACCTGCATAAAAACCCACTTTAAAACACAATACTTTTGCAGCAGAACAAAACAGCAGTAGTAAAAGACACAACTAACTCCGGCACGAGCTATAAAGAACTGCCTGTTTTTTCTCAGAGTGCAGCGTTGCCACCATTTGCTAACAATAGATAATTAGAATTGGAAGGAATTAGAATTGTATCTAAATTTTATCTATTCAGTACCATTAGATAGGAAAAAGATAACAAAAAGTATCTAAATTTAATGATTTTCGATATATTACGGTATTTTCTTTGTAAAGGACAAAATATCTACATTTAGATATAAAATACTTAGATTGACAACCTTACTAGAGTGTAACAGTACAACGTACATGTGTGTATAATGAACCACCAACGTTCATAACATGTTTGCAATACTAGTACCGTTAATACTAGATGCGTGAAAACAGAGTAACACATGCTGTAAGCAGCGTAGGCTAAGGCAAAACTCAAGCTGTAACTAGGGTAGTCAGTAGTTGATCATATCAGTATTTCGAATTTTTATTGGAATATTCTATTTTTTTCCTAGACAGTTTAATTGATCCTCTTTGGTATTAATCGACCCCTTTCGACCCTCGTGTATGCATCGACCCCTAGAGAACCCTTATCGACCCCAAGGGGTCGATATCGACCACTTTGGGGACCCTTGCTCTAGAGGCTGTGTACCGACCTTCTAGTTCCGTTGTGAATTTACTTGCCGACATCTTATCATGGAAATTATTTGGCTATTACGAAGGCCAGTCCCCTCTATGTCTAGAGGTAGATCAACATTTGTAAATAGTGTAAAAAGTTTCCGACTTAAATTTAATAAAACTGTATTTTAATGTAGTAGACTGACTCTGAACATTTTTAGCTACCCGGAGTCGGAAGTTATCACAGTCTATATTGCAGATCTAGAGCTTATCCTTAATCTTGACCATTCGTGTCTGCGTGGACTCAGCAACCAGTTAACAGAAAATTAATGGCAATTTGAGGTATGTTGAAAGAGCATACGAACGAAAACAGTTTTCTATGAAACACCAATTTCACAATTTTATTTTAGCCTTATCCTTGTTACTTATTGTCGAATAATGTTCTGCAGATACCGCCTCTTGTTTACTTAAAAGAAGGAAATATTCTCATTTGAGTCACACTTAAACGATTCTTAATTTTCTGTACATGTTGCTCAGCAGTAAATAATTCCCTTCGTCGTTCTGAACTATTTTCCTCGTGATTTTCACGCTAACCGATGATTTTCTTTCGTATTTCTATCTAAGAAATATGTTATTGACCATTTTTTTTCTCTCGCGTACACACACGCAATTTAAAACCGTTGTTCGAAAAACAGCTCTAACTTTCTCCAAAGCTAAAAATATATATTAAAATATCTTACTCTGGTAGAAAATGTGGGTGCTTATTAAGTAATCGTTCTAGTTTCGCCTAAGGAATTGCATAACTCTATTCATACATATCTCTTGTTAAGGGGTCTTACATTATTCGTAAAGAGTGGATTTTACCGTGTCTTACGTATCAATTTAATTTAATTTTCTGTAACACACAAATACATTTTTATCACGTAAGAATTTACCTATTCTATATCGCTGTTCCGGAAGAACAACGTCGCAAGTGCAAAATGAAGATACATTGAGTTAAATGCGTTGATGAATTACACTTTCGTCATTGTTCTTCCGGAACAGCGATATGTTATCAGTTTTTTCTACTTTTTAAATTAAAAATCTGGGAAATATTCATTAAACCAAATCTTATGTTTATTTGCACACAGTATACCTCAAAATAGATATAGAATATTTTGAAAAGAAATTTAATTTTCCGTATGGAAACTCCCGTCAAACTAAATAATATGTTAAAAACTGTAATTCGTATCTTCAATTCTTTTTCAAAATAAATCTTTTTCAAATTAATTTCTTAAAAAAACCGTTTTAATAGTTTTTAAAAAAAAAGGTTCTTAATTGGGAAAAGGCCCAATTAAACAGGCTTTTAAAAATTGCGGTTTAGGTTCAAGGTACACTTATGGATTTATCAAAAATTTCCAGCTTCCTTTTTTGTTTTTAAAGACCATAATTGTATTGCATTCATGTTTTTGATGAAAGAAAATTGAAATTTTATATTCCTTTTTAAAGAACAAAAATTTGTTCCACTTAACTGTAAAATTTGTACAGTTGACTTCGCGATTTTTGGTGGTAAGACTTTCGTACTTGTGTTATAAATAGAGAACGCGAAATAATTTTAATTTGTTATACAGGAGGAAATCGGGTAAATGATTCTTAATTGTCGCTCTCGCCATCTGCTTTAATTTGGATTTGTTGTAGTTTAGACTGTGCAATGTTTATCCAGAGCAGTATTGTTTATATAGGGTTGTTTCCTCCAGGTTCGGAACGCTTTGGAATATGCCCCTTTTGTTACTCGAAATCACAGATTCTCTGAGACCCATTGATATCTAAGATCTGTAGTACGTACAGGACCTCATCGTTAGCATCTGGACAGAATATTATCCGTCAATGATCTCTCCACCTGCATGCTACCGAGGAAAAGTGCTGCAAGAAACGGCAGAAAATTACGGTGATAATGCTGGCCGTAAAGTTGTTTATGCATTCGCATAAATTTTACGTCACAGCGCATTTTGATTTTAAAGAAATTATTATACAGCATTACTGCCTCGATTATTTACAGTCTACAGTTGTTGGGTTTTTTGTTAGGCCAACCAGCCGTTATTTACATTACGGCAGTCGTACCAATCAGTTGGTTATTTTATCTGTATTTTGTGCTGTTTCAAGTTTGCGACGAGCCAAACGTTATACATAGTTATTCAATCTAAGTGTAAACAATAGTCATCTAATTTTTTGTTGTTGTTGACATTGTTCTAGCATATTTTAATAGAAGTACTGTTTTGCCGTTCTACCCATTTTTTATTTTTAAGTTGTTTTATGGTAACCAGTTTCTTAGTAATTTAACAAATTCATAGACTTCAGTTATAATACAGGGGCAGAACTAAACTTGTATGCTTATAAAACAGGAACACACAGTTTCTTAATATCCACAATAAAAATAAAAGGGTAGCAACTAGTTTCTAGCAACTAACTGACAGGGACAATCCCATCTCACGTACCTTGGCTCGATGATGAACTACCGCGTAATTCAAAACTGATATCAACTTTTTATTTTTATTATATTGAGATGCTGTGTGTGCCTGTTTTTTTTTTTTTTTTTTGCGTTTTCCTCAAGTTTCCTGTAAGTTACTTCATGCTTATATTTTTGATCATGCCTTTTTTTTTTTTTTTTTTTGGGGGGGGGGGGTCGCTAATCACATCTCATGAAATAAATGATTAGAGATATTGGCTTTTTAGTATCGTAAAGACGAAACATATGGCAAAAGCCCATGCATGTTTCCAGTAACTGCTATATATACACTGTCAATGGTTTGTAATCTTTCTATCAGCAGTTAGCTCAGGCATAAAAAAAGGTATTTTATTTTGGCAGGTAGACTTTTGAGTGTAAATTGGCCTCAAGCAAAAAGAGCACGTATGAACTTTTTCACAGCCAATTAGATGAGTGATCCATATGAAGAGAGCAATTTGAATCTATTTAAAAGAAGCATTGTCAAAAATGTTCTGTAAGGTTCGAGACGCACCGCAGGAAAAATATCGTATAAAACGTTTAAAAATAGCCTAAGATGATAGACGCGTTGATAAAATGTAAGCATGTACAAAAGAGCGAGTGTGACTGAACTTCGGGTTGGCTTTGTGCGCTACGGTCAATTTTTGCTACGCGAGGGCTAATTAGACCGGGACCTACTGCTTAAAGCCGATTCCGAACGGCTACAAACGTCCATGCCGAGAGTGGGATTCGAACCCACAGACTGGTATCGAAAGCCAGCGCCCTAGCCCTTCTGCCATCGTCCGGCAACTGAACTTTGGAAACATATATTTTATTACATTCGAATATTATTTTGTATCTCGTCATTTCTTGTGAATTTTTGTATTTGTTACTGAATGGATTTTGGAATTATATGTTTATTTTTTATACTATATATAAGATGTTACATACATTATGTTGTAAAACACTAGGGGAATGTCTTCACAAGTGCTTCCGCATTGGTTAAAAATAATAAATAAATGTAAAACACTTTGAAATCCATTAGGTTTTATCGTAATATTTTATATTTGTTGTTGACAAATAAAGAATGTATCGTTCATTTAAAAAAATACTTGAGTATAAACACTGTAGTATAAACAAGCAGGTAAATCATATTTAATTATTAATACACTATAAGTATCTTTTAAGCAGAAATAATTGAGTCTACCATGAAGTTAGTTATAAGCGCTATATACCGATTCCGCTCTGTCTTTGTTGCAGAACACCATCTGGCCTCTTTTGAATCGAGTAGAAGTGAGGAATATTAAACACTGAGTTCTTTTAACTTCCTGGGAACTTTTATTTGAGTAGTTTTTCTTCATTGGCCAGTTTAACCAAGTTTCAAGACGAAGCCGTTAAGAGTTAGTACATAAAAATAAAGTTAATCGTAACACAACGGAACCTGTGTGTTACAACCTGTGCTTAAACATTACGTAAAACCAAATGCATAGCAAGTGATTATAAAATAACTTTTAATTCGAAAACAAGTACAAGTGATTGTTTCTTAGCTCCCTTTTCTTGGACGTTTTGTGCTGCCCTCCAGGGACCGAACTTTTATTTCACCTTAAATCTATGCATGCACATGAATATTTTTCTTCACCATTTCAGATCCATGGTCATTTCATTATGTACTCGCCAATTGCGTTCTTCTTTGTCCTCGGTGATGGACTACTGATCAGAAACTTCCTTGATATTTTCCTTTCGTTTGCTCTTTGCTTGCGTAACAGTTTAACAATCTTCATCTTCCTTGAAGCCTTGTCACGCTATTTAGTTTATGTCCCACTGAGAATTTTCTTGTGGAACAGGTTTTCTTCCGTACTGCTTCGAGCTGTCCATAACCTCGTTTTTCGAGATGTTGCTCGCTAGCCTCTATGTTGCTCCTCGTCTGTGCTCCTTTGAACTTTTAATATACGTAGTTCCTTCTAAAAGCTTCTGGTACCTGATCAGGAAACGTGAATGGAATTAACGATAATAGATTCCTTAACACTTGGCTAAGTGCTAAAGGAAGAACTGAATCTTTCATTTACAGATGATGGAATGAGGATCGTTGCTAGGGGCTCTTTGGAGGAGGCCAACCCTCTTCTGGAAATTTAGATCTTAAGGTTGTCAAAAGAAGTGGAAATGTTTTTGGAGTTGTCAATAAATGCTGTGTATTTCCTGATTTTTAATAATTAAATGCTGTAATTTTCTATTGTCAATTGAATTAGAAAAGGTGGCACATATGGGCTGGCAGTTTATACGAGCATTTCTGTGTAAGATTTTGGAACTTGAAATACACTTTCATATTTTTCAGTTTAGTAAACAAAATTATTCATTTTATACGTGCATAATATTTACATATTTTTACAATTGATATGTTTTCACAAATTTATGCTGCTTTGTCCGTTAAACTTTAGTGTATTCCTTATTTGAGTAACAAATTGACGCGCGCATTCAGGAAGTATAATTTGTCATCACTTTCATATATATTTTTTTAACAATTTCTACTGTAATTTCAAAAGAATCTTTATCCCGTTACAGGCTCGCCGTCAGGGTGGGACATGGGGGACGAAATCCCCGGGGCCCGGTTAAAATAAAAGTTGACTAAAACAATGGATACAGTGTTCAAATATTGCGTGGGAAAGGGGCCCGCTGTATTATTTTGTCCCGGGCCCTGACTCAGCTGACTGAGGCCCTGTTCCGTTGTCATGAACTTAAAAGAACGAACAACTTTTCCCTATGTATATTAGCTTTTTCTTAGATTAATTGACTTAAGGTGGGGTTGTTGTTTTCAGTTATATCAAAGCTGTACAAAAGGTTGTTTAAAGGCGGTCACAATGCATGGAGGACAAATGAAATTACAGTAAATCCTCCTCTTCCATGGCCAATCCTAATAATATTCGTCCTTTCACCGGCCTCATGCTAAGTTGAATAAAGGGAATATTATGAATGAGGATTAAAAGAGGAAAGAGTTTTAATATCTCTTTGTGTTTTTGAGTGTTTGTGAGACTCTGTGTTTGGGACTTTGCCTATATTAAAAATAAAGAAAATGACTAAATATTCTAGTATAGAGATAAACTTTTTTTTTTTATGTTTACTGTTCGGTTAACGTTACGAGGGTAGGCTGAAAAGTAATGCACTTCAAAATAAGCTTCAAAATCATATATTTATTTTTCAACATAGTCACCGTTAAGGCTAACACATTTCTCCCAACGTGTAACAAGTTTTCTCATTCCGTCACTGAAAAATTCTTCCGACTTTTCGCGAATCCACGACTTGACAGCTGCCTTCACCACATCGTCCGAGGTATAATGATTATTACCCTTTAGGTCTCTCTTGAGTAGAGGAAAAAAATAAAAATTGCAAGGTGCAAGATCGGGGGAATAAAGAGGTTGTGGAATCGGTTCAAACTTCAGGTTTCGTAGAGCATCTCCAGTCCGACGCTGTTCTGGCCTGTGAGACGGCGTGGTACCCATCGAGCACAGATTTTACGGTACCCCAATCGTTCTATAATGAAGCAGACACATTCCTTGGATACTCCAATATGGTTTGCGATACGCTTTTGAGTGATTCGCCGGTCATTTTGAATCAAATCGTCGACGAGTTTGCGATGTTCATCGTCTGTGGCAGTAATCGGACGTCCGTTGCGTATTTCATCAACAATTATGGCTTTTCCAGGCTCGCAACGACGAAATTTTATTACCCATCAATTTACAGTACCCCTATCAACAGCATCGTCACCATAAACAGCCTTTGAACGACGATGAATCTCAGTAGGAGTCACTTTTCCAGCCGTTAAAAATTCGATAACAGTGCGCTGTATAACTCGCCGTTGACATAGCACTAGAACACGTCTCCATACTACCGCTTTTCAAAATACACTGGATGAACACAACGACTTAAAACCTGCGATGAGTATTGAGGGGGAATGTAACTTCCATATGCCACTTGCCGCGGTTTTGAAGCTCATTTCGTTCGCGCTCTACAAGCATGTGTGCATTACTTTTCAGCCTACCCTCGTAGATCAGAGGTCACCCAGAATCTTGATAATCTTTCATGTTTTCTCCACCTGATAAAGAATTTCTAAATTTTGCTTCAATACGTATGGCACTAAGAGCAATCTTGTCAAATTTTAACGAATGCATCTAGTAAACAGATCAGTACCTTGAATTTTAGTGTGTATTTATATTAATGTATGTAAGTGTATTAAATGAGCATATTTGCAAAATACATCATATTTCCATTCAAGAACTGCATCAGTATTAAAAATAACAAAAGGGCTCTTGTTTATAAGTTTTAAGGTCTTCATTTTTCTTACGCGAATGTTTTTTTCCCCTTCTCAGATTGTATAACAAATTGCTTCCCTACGGTTCAGTGCTTCACCTGTAACGAAACATGTGTTATGAAAACGTTATTTAAACTTCCAAGCAACCCTAATCGTTCGTGCGTTCTTTAAATGTCTCAGTGGACACGGTTTAGTATCTTTGACCGATGATGTGATACATTAAATGCCATGTTCTTTTCTAGTAGGAAGAGGAGGAGGAAGAAAAGGGGAAAAAAATCTGTGTAAATACAATAGTGGAAACAGCGTTTTTTTTTATGAGTAAGAGAGAAAAATTGTTGATGCATTGCAAAACATGGTTATATGTATTGATTTTTGTTTCTGATTATTTAAAGGAAAGCTATGAGTGCCCGCATTTTTTTAACATTACAAAAAGCACACGTCTACTGGATAATAGACTACGATTATATTTCCTTGTGCATTCAGTCTGAACAAGCCTATCATATTCCAGAGGGGGGGGGGGGGGGGTACCCTTCATTCCTGAACGTACAGGTGTTTATGCGAGAGAACAGAGAACATTTTAATGAAGTATTGTAAAAGCAAACGATAAAATGCTAGTAGCGTTAATTTCTTAAGGCTGTATGTAATGGGCTGATTTTAGAAAAGATGCGATTTTAGACAACTTTTTTTAAACTCGTCTAGATTATAATTATATATATATATATATATATCGTCAATGATGACGAGAGTAAAGCAACCATATATATAGTATGAAGGAACGTGATTTGATAACATTTTCGGTGATTGTAATGAAATACTGTGCTACCTTTCATATTTGTGTAACTTCATGTATACATTTTATATTAGAGAGTGATTAAACTAAAACAATTCTAATAACAATTGACTAGAAATATGTTTAGAAATTAGTAATCTGTGGAAAAAATGATCAAGATAAAAATTTCAATTCAATAAAAAGCTGCCGCTAACATTGTGTAGTGGTAGCGACGCAAGCTGCCACCGCGTTGATATGGGTTCGAATCCCGGTCAAGGCATGGGTATTTTTGTACAGTCCACTCATAGAGAGCAGCGTTAATTCACCTACTGGATGCTCCCATTATGGTCGAATGCTCTCAAGATAAGTGCCTGCCGCTCGGAATAAATTTTTATAAAATGAGATGCCTAAATTTTATATAATATTGGTTAAAGTTCCAGCATAGAGTTTTTATAACGTAGTTACCATTATTTTAATAACTTATGTGTCATACTTTGTAATTTCTTATTTTTTTCGGTTTCGAAACTGCAGTATTTTTATCAATACAAAAAAATTAAATTCGTTGAAAATGTCCTGGTTTCTTAGAATAAAGATATTTTCTTTCAAAAGGGAAAATATGTCTGCGAAAGAATATTTTTAATGATGTAATGCAGAGCAGAATATAATTTATTATATATCTATATATATAAAAGAGCTTGTCTGTTTGTTTGTCCGCTATAGAATCATAGACTGTTTCACCCAACGGGACCAAATTCGGCACAGTTAATGTTTTGGACCCGAGAAACTTAAATCAGGAAAAACGAAATTTGGGGCTCAATTAGTTTTTATATTAATTTTTTAATGTTTTTGTGCTCGATAGTGTTGCGTGTACCCCCTGTGGATACCCCTCAACCAGCTGCGTTAAGAGGGGTGGTTTGAGGATGACGGAGGGAGGGGGGTCAAATTCCAATGCGCGGGAGAAAGAGGGTTGGGAATGACCTTTGGCTCTGGCTCCCCAGATAAACACAACTTTCCTGGCTCTGCTATGTGTTGCAGTAATGGGAAAGTAGAATTGCCTACAATTCAAGAACCACCCGAGCCTTTGAGAATATTACTCACAGGTAATACATCTGATTCAAAACATTCTTACAAAACATACAAGCTTAAGGAAAAGGCTTCATGGGGAATCAAGCCTTACTTTGATTAAATAAAGGGGATAACGCAATCTTGCACTTTACCTCTTGGGTGAAATGGGAAAAAGTGCGTTTTTAAGGGAAAAATAAATAATAAAGGCAAATGTAAATTATAAAACTTATTTCTTATTAAACAGTGGATCAAAAAAATCTAATTAAATCTAATTGAACAGTATCTAACAAATATAATTTAACAGTAAACTTATTCAATCCAAACGTGCGAATCACGGAACACGGTGTTATTAATTCTCAATAAAATCAGACGAAAGTCCGCAGACTCAAAGTTTCTTTCTTTCTTATTGTTTGGATATCATTTCAGTAGAAACGCGCTAAGCGCATTCTGTCTGGCCAGATGAACATGAAGAGCGGGAGTGCAGCCCAGTATTTTTTTGATGGAATGCATGAAATATTTTATATCTATATATCTACCCGGGCAACGCCGGGCAATAATGCTAATATATATATATATATATATATATATATATATATATATATATATATATATATATATATATATATATATATATATATATATATATAAAAGCCTCTATGGAACTGGTCTGGAGTTTCAGGGCAGGGGGCATTAGGAACAACAACATATATATTATTATGCATTTTAACTAAATTTAATTTGTATCGTGGAATAGCTGTTTGTAATGCCTATGTATAGTGTACATAATTTTAAAGGTATGATAAACTTATAATTAGTTTTTGTGCAGTGGATCGGAATGGGTAGAACTACTGCATTTTTGACACTGCGCGGATATAGTTGTGACAGAATGAAGAGTTGGTAATAGTCATAAAAACTAGTAAGATGATTCAAAGAATGGAAACTAGAATAGAAATGCGCGCGAAACGATTCGCTGTTGATTCAATCATTATTAATGATATTTTGTTGCTGTATCACTGAAAGTTCAAAATTTCTTCTCCAAAGGCTATTATGGAGCAGTTCGGACTTCCCTTGAACTCTCGACCCGTTTAGCTGCTTGCTGCCCAAGGCTTTTTATGCATTAGAAGAATTTGACCCAAGAGCAAATCCGGTATATCCCCACTCATGTTTTAGTAGTAATGATAATAATGATTAAGTTTACAGAGTTTTTTTCTCAACAAATATCACAGTAGGCAAGATTCTACACATGTATAGAATGGGGAGATTTTTTGGTTTCTATCCTTTAGAGTTGACAAATCTAGGCAATACCAGAATACAAATGTTCCTCTAGATCCCGCCTTGATGTTGATTGTTGCAATTGGTGACTTCAGAATACTTTAAGATAAAAGCATTTATCATATCATAGGATTTAAAATTTGATCGAAGGCGTGGTTATTTCTCAAACGTGGTTCAAAAATTAGTTTCGTTTGATTCTCGCAGAATACCATTGCTGCAAAAATCACATTGAACAATAATCTGATGAGTTAAGTGTTGAGGAAAAGGCGAATTTGGTATATTTTGTAATGAGATAATTTTATTAAGCTTTAGAAAAACTGATACCTTAATGGCGTGCTACTTTTTTTGTGACAGCTCTATCAAAGTATCAATGTAATCCTTCCACTTTTAGTAATTGCTGTGTTGTTCTAAGAGTTAAGCCCATTATAATGAGTTCGGTTTTTAAAAGAAGGATGACAAGGTTTATGCGGTATATAACAAAAATCTGCTGTAACATATTTCCATTATAAACCGTATATTTTAAATAAGATCAGATGAGAAAAACATAAATTACGGGGGGGGGGACTGACTTGAAATGTATCCTATTCCGTTCGTTTTTTTAAACAGCTGATAATTGAAAGAAATTTCGTTATAATTAGAGAAATGACAGTTATGAAATACTTTTACTCGTTCACACGTTATAAACACTTCTTCAAATCTTCAATAACTTAATAGGATGGTTATTTATTTCGAACGAATTAATAGTTCATAGTCATCATAGGCGTAGCGAAGGGGGGCGTGCCCCCCCAACTTAACTTGAAATAAATTAAAATGCTAATAGAAGTTCTGTTAGAATTGGAAAATTGTCGAAAACTTTTAAGAAAGTTTGTTTTTCCCGCTTTTTCAAACTGTGAAACTGAAGATTCTGATTATGTCTTTAGCCTTAACATAGTTTTTAACAATGATATGATCCATAACAAAAATTTGATGCTATATTTTTTTGCTCATTTTATTTATATATTTTTTTCTCATTTTATTTATATTATTTTTTTTTTCTAATGTATAACTTTTGAATATTACTCAAACATCAATTCTATTGTTATTCAATTTTAAAAAAAATCATAATCTATGTATATAAAACAATTTCGTAACTGACTGACAGACAACACACAGACTAAACCGCTGGACCTAAAGGGCTGAAATTTTGCATGGCGATTCTTCTTATAGTGTAGGGGTGCGCTAAGAAAGATTTTTCAAAAATTCTTAGATTTTTTTTAAAAATAAAATTTGTAAGCTGTTTTTGTAACATTCTTTAAAGTTTGCGTTTAAAATAACAATTTGAGGGTTATAAAATTTATATCACGAGAAAGATCATAAAAATTCCTTTAAAACGAAATCTTTTTCGAATCTTTACCTCCATTTTCTGATTTTTGGGAAATTTTTAAAGATTAATTTTTAGAATTTAATTTATTAAATGCTGATCACGTGGTTTCTTTTCTTTTTGTGATACTTTAAATTATCGTCACGTGCATAACAACGAAATAAATTGACATAAAAATATTAAAATTCGGTAAAAAATTTAACCACTAGACTAATTGAGATGGAAGTTTTTTAAGAATTTAATTCAAATTAGTATGTTTTAAGGATATTAAACATACAAATTAATTGCATACATTGACCGTTGTATTTAATTTGAATATTTTCTTCTACATTATTTCGTCTATAAAAATATCCGTTACGATTTTTTTATACTTTTTTTTGGCATTAATTGCATAATTGACCGTTCATTGTATTTAATTTGAATGTACTCCGTAGCGAAGCACGGGTATTCAGCTAGTATTTCACATTTTAAGGACCATCCGATAGTCAATGCACTGAGGAGGGTCATAACTGAATTCAATTAAAAAAAAAAGTTAGAAAAACGCTATGCCTATGATAGTCATAACTTGTGACTTTTGTTCATTGTTTACGCATGACACACGGGTCGTGTCATCCTAATACTTCCCATTTCCCCACGGAAATTCAGAATTGATGCTATTTATTTATAAACATGCATTGTTCTGTTTTACGTTCAGCAAATAATAAAGGATTATCATTCTTAAATATTTCTGATAATCAGACTTTTTTCCTGTTAAAGAATAATTGAAATATTTACTACAATACTTATGACATTGAATTCTACTTTGCCGTATTCTAAATCATAGATTTTAGATAAAAATTTCTACAAGCTGTTATTGATTTATTTGATATAAATAAACAAATAAAAGGATACGCATTCAAAGAGATGAAACTACGTCACAAAAAGTCATTAGTGACCGCCGGCCATCTCTTAACTGACCTTTGTTTAAGCTAATAGCGTGTGTATCAGTCTCGTCTCTAGCGCGACGGCAACAGGGATGCGGTACTTTGTTGTGTTCCGGAGTTTTTGATCCATTAAACCAATTTTGCATACTTCTTTTTAGTAAGATGGAATATATTTACAATACTCTTATCCCCCCCCCCTCCCACACTCACACAAAAAGAAGAAATAGATTAAATAAAGGGGGCAGGTTAGGAAGATCGTAATTTTCTTCTATTCTACGATGCCAAATAAAAATATTCACATACCTGAAACTTGATATAAATATAACTCGATATTAATAACTGCGCCTATGATATGTCGGACGATATTGGAACGGCGAGAATGTGTGGGTTCAAGTCCCGCGGATGGCATGGGTAATTCTAGCACTTCAGAATCGACTTTAAACTGTAGACCCCGGTAAGTTTATCCCTGGTGTAACGTATGGCCGTAGTGCTCCAAATCACTCAATCATACCTGTCATATTTCCAGGGCCCGATTATGAATGCTGGGGGCCCCTGGGCAGATGCTATTTGGGGGCCCCCCCTTACGGACATTTTTAAAAATACATACTATTAGAAGTACTAGGTGCATACACCAAGGGGGTTTTGGGGCCCCATAGCATCAGGGGGCCCTGGGCAAAGTCCCGATTTGCCCATGCGATAAAAAGGCCCTGCATATTTCCATTAATACGCATGTTTGACTCTATTAATTGCGGTTTTACGATGCTAATCAGAATAATTTTCGAGAATGTGTGTAATCAGTGAAGTTTCACACAAACCATCCTCAGTTTTTTTCCTCCTTTCCTCTCTGTAATCATTTGGCAGATGCTTGTTCTGAAAAATAGATTACTAAGGTATCTCCATGTGATTTTAACTTTAAAATTTTAATGCGTTTTGAAGTTAAATTTAGATTAGATGCTAAAATCTTTTTAATTATTGTTTTACAAAATCAAGTTTTTGTAATATTTTTTTAATGTTTTGTAAAATTGGGCCAAATAGTAGAGTTGTAAGTAATACTAATAATTCTGTAATGTGCATACACTACCGTGTCCATAATATCTTCATTTAAAAAAAACAAAACAAAAAAAAAAACACTCAAACAAACAAAAACACACACACTCATATGTATAATCTGTCTATCATAAAATAATTAAATGAAAGTGTGATGTGTAAAAACTGAAATTTAACGATAAAGGGTCTGTGACTCTCTTTTAAAATACCACGAGAAAAAAAAAAAAACCTATTTCACTAGAGAAGGGACTTTAAGTATTTTATATACATTTTTCTTAACATTTTCATCTAAATTTCTTATCTGTTTTGTAAATTTTTAGTGCATAAGAAGGATAATTTGAAAAAATTTGCTATTTACATTCAAAGCATTTAACTTCAGTTTGACTTGTAGAAACTTGAACTGTTACACTTTTCAGCTCTTTTTTTAAAATATATTTTTGTAACCATAGAATCAAACCAGAGAACTCTTATAAGCATGAGTGGTATTTTATTATTTAAGCACAGTAATCTCTAGTTAATGAGATTATTAGTGTATTAACTGAAATTATCAAAGATCCAACACAACAATTCTGCTGAAGATAAAAATTAAAGTATTATCTTGATAGTTTTGTTTCCATATAGTGTTTTTTTTCTCATTATGTTAATGAATTTCAACAATTTGCACTGTCAGAGGTATAGTTTGCATAGATATGCTAACAAACTTCCTAATGCCTGAACATTGTAATTTCCTTTTTTCCTTTATATAATTTTTATAGCTTTTAAACAATTTTTGATTTCATTTATTTACTCACTTTGAATAAAAAATTTCAATTATTTGGGATGCAAGAGGTTAATAAAAATAGTAAATATTCCTATGTTATTTTATTTGTTTGAATCTTGCTGTTTGGAATTAGTAAGATGTAATTTTCATATTATATGATCAGTATATCAGTATTTATTATGTTTATTTAATGTGTTTATATAAGCAATTTTTTTTTCTCATTTCAGGTCCAATCAAACCTTCTAATGACTTGAAGCTGAAATTTTATTCCTATTATAAACAAGCAACTGAAGGTCCTTGTGAATTACCCAAACCAGGTTTCTGGGATATTGTAAACAGGGCAAAATGGTAAGAGTTAAAATTATTTCTTTAATATCTGTTTTAGTGAGAAATAATGGTATTATTTTGAATTTCATTTCTTTATCTGCAGGTGTTTAGTGCTATTAACATTTTTTATAACATCATTGCTACTTGGTGAATAATTAAGAATACTTGCTCAATTATCCATTAAGTAATATTTAATAGATAATTGAGCAAGTTTATATTTTTTCTTTAAAGAAAAGTCAAAAGTTTCATACTACCTAGACATATTTATACATTTTCTTTAAGGATTTATGAAAACATTTTTAGAGTGAGGTAGTTTTTTTAGATAACTATGGCTTTTGAGGTATGATAAAAATCTAATAGGAAACTAAATGAGTTGGATACTTTTGCAGGGATTGTAAAGTCCTTAAAAACCCTAAGAACTTTTTTCATTTTTTGTTTTTAGGGGCCCTTAAAAGCTCTTTAAAAGTACTCATCTTTGCAATCAAGGCTCTTAGTTCTTTATGTTTACTTTCCATTCCTTAAAAAGTACTTATTTTTGAATTAAAGCGCATTAATATTCAGGTAATTGGCTTTGGGAGAATGCAGATGCCTTTTTTTCTCAAACAATATTCATTTAATTGTGTTATACTTTTATACATGTGTTTTTAGTTTTTTTTTCTCTTTTGGGGGGTATTGAACACTAATCTGATAGTAATCTGATATTATCCCTCTAATCTCCATATATATATGTAAGTGTGTGTATGTGTTTATGTATAAATATATTTATATATATATATAAAGAGAGAGAGGATATATATGTAAATGAAGTAATTGGTTTGCTGAGGTGTTTTGCTATGACACTGCTCACTCTTGTAAATTTATCTGGGTAAATGCTGGAAAAACCAAACTTTAATGCATTAAAATATTTCAAAATATTATAAATGTTGTAAACTTGTAATGGTGATAATATTTTCCAAAAATGATCATAAAATTGTCTAATTGCTCAAATTTTTAATGTCAAAACTTTGGGTATAGAACATATTTTGAGTTATTTTTGAGGTCCTTAAAAATGGTACCAGGGTCCTTTAAAAGCCATTAAAAATTCCTTATTTTTGATTTCTAAAATGTATTGTTATATCTTAAATTACCGTAACATGTTTCCTAAAAATATTTAAAAATATTTCAGAAATAGTAACAAATTTTCCTAAAAAATAATTTATGAAAAAAAAGAGAAAAGTTAAATGTTTCAAGTTTGTTCTGATATGGTGATCTTAGTTTTACAGTTTCTTAGGATCAAAGGTGTATTATCCTGTATCCTATTTTATATTTATCTCTTATGAGACATACCTCTGTCATATTTTTGCAAAATTTCAATTTATTCCTTCTTTTGAAAATACAGAACTATTTGTTAATTTTAACAAATGAACTCTTGACTCAGAACTAGAAACTGTTTAGTTAGAATAAGAAAAAAAATAAAATCTCCAATTTCTTCTGCAATAAATTTTTTTGTTTATGTAGTTACCTCAAAACTGCTTAAAAATTAGTAGTTTTTCATTTAGAAAGAACACAAACAATATCATTTATATGTTTTCATTTTTGTTCCTTAAATATTTTTTTTCTTACTTAACATTTAAAATAATTTTTTTTTAAACATTAAACTCTAAATTTTCAAAAGTAGCTTTTATGCTAGTTACACGAAGAAAAATGTATTATTCAGCTGTACTCCTAGTTTGAATAATGTCAAATAAATCAATCTAGAAATTTCAAAAAAATGGATTACTCATGTTTAACTTATGTTTATTTTCAGGTTTGTTAATTTTGAAGTAGCTCAATTTGTTATGGAAATATAACATACATATATTCCTCCAAATTTTTTGTCTCTTAAATAGTCTGTATGCAAATTTTGTTAGTTTCGACATATTTAGACATAACAGGACATAATGATTTATAAAATCAACACAATGGCTACTAAGTTATTAGTAGTTTCCATTATTCCTATGGAATAATATATTGCTATTCATTTTTCATAAAATGTAACTTTGAAGTCAGGACTTAAGAGTTTAAATAGAAATATATATTGAACAGGCAGCAAGTAGGTCAGAAATAAGCATATATGCTAATTGCTTGTATAGACAAACATACTTGGTAAATAAAAACTTACATTTACAGTTTTTAGTATAAACTTTAACTTATTAATTTGTTAATGGAGCAAGGAATTTGATACAGATATGGTTTTTATAGTATCAAGGGTCACTTTGAGTAGTATTTAAATAGTGGAAATGGAACAGATTACTTGTTTAGATGGAAGTAGTGAAATGATATTTGTGTAATATGTTCATAATGCTACTATGGATTTTCCTGAAAAAATTGTGAATTACTAAGGGAGTATAAAGTTTTGTAGTACTTTGATTTTTGTGTTGCTCTTTTTAATTACTTTGTTCCTGTAATATTTAATTTTTGTCTTTTAGTTTTATATATGTTTTTTCTAAACTCATAGGGATGCATGGAGTAAACTGGAAAATATGTCAAAGGAAGATGCCATGAATAATTACGTTGAAGAATTTGTTGCGGTACATATAATTGTTTTATTTTCAGCATAATTGTTAGTTTTATTGGTGTAAGATAATGAAATTGAATTCTAAAATTTAATTAGTCAATTCATTATAAAATCCTACAAGCAAAATATGTAGATAAATGTTAAAGTTTAGTACATCATTATTTACATTTTAGTAAATGTTTTGTTTTCTACAGTTACATAATCATTTTAAATCAGAGTCTTATGTAGAAACTTTAATATTTTTTATACTTTTTACCCTTTGATCAGCATAAATCTGCTTAAATCCTAGAAGTTTTGCATAACCTATATCTGAACCCATCCTTTAATGAGATATATGTAATAGGTTAATTGTTTAGAATTCTTGCTTTATTTAAATTGCATATTTATTTCTTCTTTTCTTTTCTTTCTTTCTTTCTTATTTTTTTTAAGCATCTACTAATTTCTTCTTTTTGATTTTCTGTTTGCATTTTTGATTAACTGTTCACACTTTGCAGTGTTTTTCAACCTTTTATATTAAATAATAAAATTATAAATACTTTTTGGTACAGATAATGAAAGAAACTATACCTAAAGATCCTGAATCTCTTGTTGAATTCTATGCTATCATGGGTCCTTATGTCGATTTAGTGCCGGAAGAAGTCCGAGCAAAACATGGTCTCATAAATGGAAATGCAAAATTCTTGAATAATAATACTGAAGGTAAATATTTAATAGTAAACAATTAAAAGTATTAAAAGAAAGGCCTTATGTATTTTACATTTATATATTTTCTTTTAATTATAAACACTTTCATTTTTTAATGAATTTCTTATATACAGAATTTCTTATTTTAGGAGTTAAAAATTGTGGAAAACTGAATAAGCTTTTATTGTTAAAATGCATGTGAAATGTGTTGTGTTTATAGCACTAGGAGTTGATCTTAATATTTTAAGAATGAATGCCTACTTAGTAGTTCTTTGAATATGAAATAAAAAATATGCAAAAACATTTCATCTTATGTATGATTCAAAACCAATATATACAGAGGCTGTTCACACATTTTTTTGACGATGTATATTGTATTCACAAAACTAAATTACATAAAATTCTTGTGTTTTAAATGTTCTATTTGACATCCCTTATTCTGAACTATCTTTCGACACCACAATTTCCAGGATAATAATGCCTTTTGAAGTGTCAGAAGAGGTATTCTATCCCATTCCTCCTGAACAGCTTTCCAGAGTCCTGTAAGGGTTTTGGGACGACGTTTGGATAATGCAGATTTTAAAAGTCCGAAAGCACAAAAATCCATAGGTGATACATCGGGAGATTTAGTAGGGATATCAGTGAAGGGTATGGCCTTGATACCAGTTTTTTGTTCCATTTCTTTTAGGAAATTTACAGTGGATTTTGATGTGTGACTGCTAGCTTTGTCCTGATGGAGTCTCACAGATTGATGGCACTGTGGGTAAAGCGATGGTATTTCATTCAGAAAAATTGGCGATAAAATATGTTCCTGATAGTATTTGGAGTTAATCTTGACATTTTTTCCACTCTCTTTATTTTTAACTTGCCATTATAAGAAAAACCAGCAACAATCATGAATCCCTTAGAAAAACTTTCTTTCGATTCTTTGAACCATGTACTTAAATTTTTCTTTCCCCTTTTATGATAATAAATGGCTCTTTTTTTGTTGCAATCATTTAAATACACCCATGATTCATCTATTGTGACAATTGTTTTCCATTTTTCTTTGGATAAGTGTTTCTCATATAGAATTCTGCAGCGTGTCCTGCGTTCAGCGATATGATTTGGAAGAAGACGATGCACATTGCGTTTTTTTGCTTTCTTAAGATTTAAATCAACGTTTATCATTTTGTTTACAGTGGACACCGAGCATTTTAATGATTTTGCAACTGTCCTTTGACTAGGGGGATTTACTTTTAACATTAAACAACGTACCTTTGCAATAGTCGAAGATGTCCGTTTTTTCCTTGGATACTTGTTTGGAATTTTTGTCCCACTTGAGGCTCCAATTTGACGTTTTTTTCCTTTCTTGTTGGCAATATTACCTATCGATGCTTTAGATATCACAAAACCATGACTCTCACATCGTTTTTGGATAACGGAGTATTCATATTTCTCTTCGGAAAGAGCATAAATGTAGCCTTCGAACCACTGTATGTTAAAAATGCCATTTTGAATAAAAACAAAACTTTCTAGCCGCAGATGATAATTTTGACTTTTAAAAACATAGTACAATTGCAATTATTTCTTTTGCAGCAAATGATTTTTTATTACCACTTACCAAAATCGTCTAAAAAATATGCGAACAGCCTCTGTATATATACATATATTTGTATTTATATACATCTTTTCTGAATGAATAAGGGATATCAGTGCATTCAAAGCAAAACTTGCATCATTGTTTGCTTGTGCATGCTTCATATTGGTATGTGTCATCAGTGTTCTACACACACACACACATATAGTGTTTGTGTATGTGTGTTTATACATGTGTGTGTCTTTTTGTTTGAGCCTGTATTTGAGGTACATATTGTTGCATGGTTTGTATGGTAGGAAGTTCTAGCTTTTATCTAGATTCCAAGTACCATTTCTTATTCTTGACTGTTGTCTCCTGATTTTTGCTCCATATCTTACATATTTACAAATCTAAGTGTTTGACATTTTAGTATAAAAATAGATCCTGTATTTTTATTCATGAATTTTTCCTTAGAAGTAATTTTTTCACTGTATCTATATATTTACTCTAATTTTATGTTAAAATATTAATCTGGTTAACTTAACAGAAATATATATTTTGTTTTAGAATATTTAACAACTTGTAATACATCCAAAACTGGAAAACCTTTGAAAGATTTCAGAAAAGATATTGAAAATCATTCACATGAAGGTTTGTTAAAATTACAAATTAATATTTTTGAATTTGAATTTTTTGTTTAAATTTCTAGAGTTTCACCAAGTTTTAATCAACTCAAAATGTTTAGATTCTTATATCTTAAATAAATTAATGGTTATTTTATTAAATTAAAAGATTTAAAAAAAATTCTCACCCTTAAAAAAAATTCTCACCCCTTTTCTCAGCAACTAAAGGAGAATATAAAAGTATCATGACAAAATTTTATCTTTTTCACCTTGTGGGTCCCCCCCCCCCTTTATAAATTTATGAATAAAATGAACAGACCTACCTCCAAGACAAGAAGTCTATTTGCAGTTGCTTTCCATGCAAGTTGAAGCAAGAACACTTTAACCCTGTTAGTATGTCTTTACCTGTTCTATGGTATTTTTCATTATTGTTACATGAAATGAAAGAGAGTTAAATTTTTAGTCTAGATATCCAATAGTAGTTCAGATGAAATATACTTTTCTCTTTTAGTCTCATTTTTACTTTATTAAAGATACTGAGAAATGTATAATGCATGAATTAAAAAAAATTTAACAAGTTTAAAATCTGAATATTTTTTTCTTCCTGGTAAATATGCTTGTTGGTATGGGCCTCTGGTCAAACTGACAATTATCCTTTTCATATAGTGGGTTCCATATTAAATGTGTAATACCAGTTTTATCATGAATAATAATGCATCGTATCGTACTTTTATTCATTGTTGTGGTATTTTCATTTCTTATTGCTAATGATCAACTACTTCATGACATATTTAATGATAATAAATAATAAGCTGTGAACATATTTCAAAGGATTTTAGTTCTTGTTATTGCATCACATCAAGTATATTTGTTTATCAACTCTGAATTGGGAACTTTTGCATGTACTCAGTGCTTTTGTTACAATTAGTTAATCAGTTTATGTTGATGACAGACTACAAACGTGACTTGTTCAAAATAAAAAAATAAACATGAAGCTGTGTGAAGAGGCTTTTTGTCATTTATATTTCCCAATGCTTTCTATATGCATAATCCCTTTGATGCTGTTCCTCTAGGTATGCCCAAAAAAGCCTGTATGCTTGCTTCATTTTATACTTTTTGGGTATTTACCTGTAGATTTACTTTTTCTTATGAGTTATAAATGGTATAAAGAAGCTAAGTATGCTTTAATAGAGGAGAGGTTGAAATCAAACTAATGTGTTTTTTTTTTAAATAGAAAATATGCACCACAACTTGTAAAAATAAACCAGGAATAGGAAAAAAATCTTAATTTTTCACTATAATAAAGAGTAAAAATAAACTCTTTGAATTTTTAAAGTAAAACTACTTTCCTTGCCTGGAGCAGATCAAGAGAACACGTACACAGAAAGCCAAGGCAGGTAAAGAATAATATGCCTACTTTGACTTACTGTGTAGTTTTTTTCTTTTAATCTCTTTTTCATTAATAACCATTGTGAAATATTTAGTTTTTTTTTCTATTCCGAGTAAATGTTTGATTTATTTATGTCTGTATAATTGTTTTTGGTACTAAGCTTGTGTCCTTTTATTAATTTTGTGCACAATTTACTGTGGTGTCTTGCTTCATTCGTAACTTCTGTTGCTAAATTATTTTTAATTGACTTGATTGTATACTGTAAAAAATTCTATTCAAACTCATGAAGTTCTTTGAAGTTTCTTGCTCAAGTTTCTTAGTTTTTATTATATTCTAATTATCTTTGTATATCTTTATAGTATACTGTTTTAGTTATTTTTTTCTCGTTGATTACTATGTAAAAGATATATAACTGCTGATACTAAGCATCATCTCAAACATTTCACTTTAAAAATTTGTTTAATGTTTCTGCTAATAGTATTTTAATAAGTAATAGTTAAGTTGATATATTTAAATACATTTTTTCTATCATAAAACTTAATAAATTATAAAATGTTACAGTTGCACTTCACTGCTATAATTTTAAATTACAAAATATATTTTGAAGAAGTAAAGTTTTAAAACATCAGCTGTTTGTCTACTAATATTCTTTTATATGTTTACATATAAATGCTATACTGAAAGTATCTGTGCATGTATGAAAAATATATGATTTTAGGTAATGATTTCTCCACTAGCAGTTTAAATTTTACAAGATTTTTTTCCCACCCAACTTAGCTGAAATGACTCCATCCTGTGAGACACAAGTAAAAAAATTACTATAATTCTACTTTTGGAAATTTATTTTCCCTTCTTGTGTGCTGGTTGGATATGCCAGGCTAAAGAGCCCATAGCAAGGACAAAAACCCTGGTCTTTTGCTACTCTTTACACTGGAGATTCCTGTCTTTGCTGTCATACCCAAAATTTTACTGTAGATTAATATTTTCGAGTTTGTATGCAAAAATGGTTTTATTAATCATAATATATTTTATGATAATAAATCAAAAGTACCAAACTGTAATAGCCAAGGGTTTATCTATTAAAAATTATCTCCAAATAATACTGAGTAGAAATGAAGTTTTTGTTAACATATTAATTATTGAACAAATGCACACACACACGTATATATATTAGCAACTTTGTGAATTATTGACATCTAAATGGCCAGTTTAATTGTTAGAATTGAAAGTTTTTGTTGTATGCATTCTTATGTAAATGATTAAAGCCCTTTTGCGGCAGTAAAGCTCATATAAAAAACATCAATAACTATATTTTATCATAAAAATTTTTTAAATTTATTTTGTATCCTTTCATTAACAAGTGAATGTCTGAATTAAAATGTATTAAATATTAATAAAATTGAAAAGAATACTAGAGAAAAACTTGAAAATATATAACGTACAGTATTTATGTGTTATTGGTTTATTCTTTCATAATTAATTGATATTTATGTTATAGATTATGACTTATTATTTTTTTTATAGTTTTTGTAAAAAACACATATTTGTATAGACATCAAAGGAGCAATGTCTTAAATTTTCTGTCTTAAAGATAAATATGCTGATTATTTGCTTTTTGCCTTCCATAACACTCAGTTTGATTAGTATTTCCTGATAAATTATGATAATCAACTTGCAAGACAGATATTAAATGTAAAAGTTTTTTTCACTGACTTTAACAGATTTTTTATACTTTAAAATGCAGTGTTTTCAACAGCTTGTTATATCTTTTAACATCATAATCTGTTAATTTCAATTTTATAAACCCTGTTGGAAATACTGACACACACAGAATCAGCCCATCAAAGGTTCAATATAAACCATGCTTAAAACCAAGCATGATCTATACCAGAGATAGCCAACTGGCGGCCTACCAAAACTTTTTAACTGGTCGCGGGCTCTAAAGCAATTGAAAACGAATATACTGTTATGAACTGAAATACTTCACTCACTTATTTTATTTAGCTGTACATATGTGTATGGAAGCATTTTCTCCAACTTGAAACATATGAAGTCCAAGGAAGGAAGTGGGCATTCAGATAAAAATTTATCTCACCTCCTTCTTGTTTTGTCATCCAAAATTGATGTTGATTTTACTGCATTAAGTGCCTATTTGCAAGCATCTCATTAAATTTTTTCAAGTTTTTGATTATTAAGAAAAGCTATTTTATGTTTTCTTTGTAATATAAACATATTTTTGTGAATCAGACTTGATTTCATTTTGTTAAGGAAACTGATTTTTTTTTAAAATATATGTTTTATTTTCCAAAAGTTAAATTTATTTTCATTATATGTACTGGGATTTCAAAATTGCTACTTTGAAGTTGTTTATTTCAAACGTATTTGATTTTATAAATTTTCGTTTTGTAATCTTCACATTTGTTGTAAAGCATGTATGCATTTTGATATCTCCAAAATTAAATTTTTCACTAAGCAAACATTTTTATCAAGAATGCAGTTTTCTGAAAAATCAATAATATAGTTTTTTGTTTATTATAAAACAAAAAACTATTATTTATTTTTCAAAAAGATTTGATTTTATTGATTTTTCATACGAGGCCTTATTTAAAGACCTCGTATTTATAAGTATTTCAAGTAATTTAAATTTAAATATTTAAAATTATTATAGAGTTATAATATTTAATGCAGTATGCAAATCTTGTATTTGAAGAAGGCAATTTCACCCTCTGCATAATAGACATCAAAATTTGCTCTGAAATTAATGTTTGTCCACTGTCATTTATATTTTTCTTAAGTGGCCCCCAGACTGTTTTGAGTTGGCCACCCATGATCTATCATGTTGTATAAATTTGTCAGTTCTTAAAATCACAAGCATTTTATCAGCTTATTTCATTGAAGTTTTCCGAATAATTTTGTTATTCCTTAATATTTCTAAAAACTGTGTGTATATATTTATACATATGATTCTTAATTTCTTTATATCTAATTGGTTTGAGTCTCTTGTATGCTGTTATTGATTTTTCTTATTTCTTACGTATTACCTCTCTCTTGTAAATATAGCTCCCTTTGCTCCTATTGTCAATGGGCATAATGTGAATGGTAATGACAGTGATAGTGATGAATTCTCAGACACACTTGAACAAGTAAATGTGGTAAGTCTGAATATTTAACTGCTATCTATGTATACAAATAAATCATATTTCTATACATTGAATGTATAAGTTCGAGGTTTTGAAGTTTTATTTAGTTAACATATAGGATATGTCTAATGCCACATATTGTTTTAGTTCATTATTCATTCATCTGTTCAGAATAATAAAAGAATATGGGTGCTATGTTTTTGACGTTTAAGACAGACTGGGAATTTTGGAATTCCTCTGAGATTACAACTTTAAGCTTTAAGTACACCTTTGAATTTTCTGTGTTTATCTTTTAGTTGAAATCCTTTATGCAATAGTTAAGGTTTTACCTATGAAGTAAATAATATGTAACAAAAGCAGGGTTTATGCATTTCAACTGAAATAGAACATTTTGAATTCATAATTTAGATTAAAATGACAAAATTATTTAGTACTTGCAACAAATCTATTTAGTACTTGCAACTATACTGTGGCAATAAGACTCAGTTTAATGTGTCCTTCTCTTAATTACTTAAATTGACTTTGTTGTAGAAGATATCATTGCTATTAATTTCTAGCTTTGGTAACTGGTACTGAATAATGTTTGAATCATAAAATGGAGTATAAAGAAAAAAAAAAGAAGTGTTGTCTTTTTCTAGTTTTCTTGGTATTAACTGATCATAAATCATGTTAAATAGCTGTATGATGAAAAAATTCATGGAGCGTGCTCCCATAGGACGAGTCACTGATGCAAATATATACATTTACAGTATACCCAGCAGCTTTGGACTTAAGTTTTGCTTTTATTATTATGGGATCTTCAGCAAGGCATGGCTAATAAGTACGGTTATCTTTCATTGCCTATGACTTGCCGAGGAGCCCATAATCAAGGGTAAAATCTCAGTACAAGGCTGCTGGGTATGTTGGAGATGCATATATTTGCATTAGTGACCTTTTCCATGAGGGCTTGTTCCGTATATTTTTTCATCTTTAAGCACTCTAAATTTTGTATTTGTAAAACTTATTTTGATGGATATAGGAACAAATAATTGAGTTTGTTCCTATACTGTCTTTAACTTTGTTGTTTTGTTTGCCAAGGCAAATATGACCCAGAGAACTGCATTGGCAAAAAATTGAAAGCTCTGATTAATCTGAAGGAAACCCAAAGCATAGTCCACAAAATTTATTTCATGAAAATTATAAAAATAATTTTTTGCAGCATTTTTATATGTCTTAGATGCAGGTTTTTATTTTTTATATATGCAAATATTCATTCCTGCTATAATTTGTAGTTGGATTCACCTGGACTATGATATGATCAACGTTTTCTTGATTAGATTTTCTATCCTAATTTTGCTCTTTTAGCAAATATAATTAATGCTACAAGGCTTAAAAATGTAAAATTAGTATTTGAAAATTGCAAAAAGTTATAAATAATATCATAATACAACAGAAGGTGGGGAAAAAAAAAAAAAACTTTTTTAATGGTTATTTTATACTACTTGTTACACAAGATACTTTATTGATTCCCTAAACATTTGTTAATGTTCAGATTCTGTTTTTATTTCTTGAAGCTCTTCACTATATAAACATGCATTCTTTTGCAGTTTAATATTATTAATAAAGTTAAAGTTAGGTTGCTTGTAGGTTGAAATAATTGTTCTAGATATTCTTTCATCTCACCAATTATCATAGGTTTAATTTGATTTTTTGCAACTAGTTTTGAGTCATTTCGTAATCATCATTTACACGTACAAGAGAATTTTATTCTTGTGTGAATGATTTTCTATAGTTGACTAAACCACTAAATCACAGAACTTAAGTCACTAAAACATAGAATTACATTTATATTTCTTTTTAAATATTATTTGAAAGCAATATCGTCATTTTTACCAGTTCAGAAACTAATATTTCTTTCTCTCCGCAGAGTGAAACTGAAGAACCTCAAGTAGGATTGTCTCAAAAGATGGAGGAAAATCAAGATAGCAGTGCCATATCAACTACAAAAGGTTCTATCATAAACGTTCGTGGTGGAGGTGAGCAAAAGCCAGGTTCTGGGGATAGTAGTTCACCAGCAGCTGGATCTTCTGGTGTTAGAGGAAATAGATCTTCCCGGGGAATTAGAGGTATTTTTGTGCCTTCTTTAGTACTTTTCTTTCACTATGGCATCCATATTTTTGTTCATATGTTGTAATATATTAGAAATTATAACTTTCTTTTTGAGTTATATATATAAAATTTATTAATATTCATTTAAGAGTAATTTATGGATAGTTCTGAATTATGCATAATCTGTTATTGGCTACATTATGTTTAATTAAGCAGTATGTCTAAAACATTATGTCATTATGCTATCCTGAATTTGATGTTATGTAATTTCCTTGTTTCCCTTTTTCTAGATTTTGCTCTTTTGATATGTATTTTGTTAGTAATATATCTACCTTCCAGTGGCACACCCAGGATTTTTTCTTGGGGGGGGGGGGGAGATGAATGGATAAAAATATTTATAATGCATGGGAGGCCGAGATGAAAGGATAAAATTATTTATAATGTAAAATCAATATTCATAATGCAATTTCTATTTCTTTGGGGGGGGAGGGCCCCTTGCTCCCCCCTCCTGGGTGTGCCACTGCTACCTTCTCATCCACAAAATTGAATTTGAACTTAGTGTATGGAATTATAGTATCCATTAGTGTATCCATCATTATTAGTGGATATTTAGTGGACATATTTATCCATTATTATTATTAATAGTGTATCCATTAGTGTATGGAATGCAATAACTGTATTTAAGCTAATTATTACTCTCAAATCTTCAATTAAAAGTTTCAAGAATAAACTTTTTCTCTCTATAATGCATCTTTTTTTCCTCTGGTTCATTTTAAAATTTAAAATTTTTTCTCAGATTAGTTCTGGATTTTCTGATTAATAAAATTATAGCAAAACACTAAATAAATGTCAAATATGTAATCACATTAGTGAATGTTTTTTCTTCAGAAATAAAAATAAAAAATAGACCTTCAGACAGGTCCTTAAAATTCTTTAAAAAGGTACTGAAAAGTTCTGAGACAGTTCTTAATTTTTTTGATTAGAAAAAAGAATGGATAACATGTTTGGATTTTTTTATCAAAGCCTTTATGCTGTTAAATAATTATGTACTTTTTAAAGATTAACCTTTCATTTTACAGGTTCTGACAATCCATTGCAATACCTCTCCAATAGCAACAACATTAGTGGATCTGGTGGAAGTAGAAGAAGTGGAGGTAATTTACCTGTTGAAATTGCAGCTGATGCAAATGAACAACTAGCTCTGGCTGTTATTCGCTTACAACACATAATGGAACAAGTTGTTGTTCGTTTGGATAGCCTAGAGACATTGCTAACTCAGAGGCAACCAACAAATAAGGAGGTATACTGTATGAATTTTCGTGTCATACTTTTTTTGTTTTAATTTTTACTAAGTCTTTAATTTCTGATGAAATTTGATATGATTTACAACCTAGAGCCACTGTTACTTAAATGAAACTTGTGGAGAGTGTCAAAACACAGCTTTTTAAAATCCAAAAAAATTAAAAGTGGCAACTATTGCAAACTTATAATTACAGTTCCTTCAGCATGGGAAGCATTAAGTGGGATTGTCTCTTTGGAAGCACTGTCCACACAGACAATCACACCTAATGATTCCTAGCATGAAGACCTATGATTATTAGTTTAACATTATTGCTATTCTTAATTATCTTTTATTTAAAAAAGGTTTGTTTTTTTGACTATTTTTAATCAGATAATTATATTCACACATGTATAGGGTTGTTGTTACCCTCCTGATCTAGCAGCGCTAGATCAGGCCCATGAATCCATATATCCTCAGTAGGTCCACCAAATGGCGAGGATTGGTATTAAAATCTTGCCTAGATAAGTTTAGACAAGTTAGGGTGTGACCAGGAGTGGCCTGCTCATTATAACACTTTTTACAAGTGGGAAATGTTTTGTTTTGGTGATCAAATTTTAGGCACCTCAAGTGGCCACTTGCAAACCTAGAAATAGCAGTCTGCTTAACTCTATCAACCTTGACGGCAAGTGGCCCCTACCAGGGCAGACACATGTACCAGTCATGGACCGCGGGAGATCTCCAAGTACTCTGGATAAAAGATGTCCTTATGGAATATGCCTCCAGATAAGTAAGAGCCGAAGAAGTTGATGAATATTCAGTGGTACCCTCCTTTACTAGGATGTCAGCCATCTCATTGTCAAATAGGCCCACGTGAGAGGGGACCCATTGTAAATGGATTTAATGTTTCATAGAGAGACAATCTAGCTGGTGCAGGATGGACAAGCCGGCTCTGTTGCCCACTCTCATCCAGTTGCTCAAATGCTGGATGCAACTGCGACTATCTGATAAAATCCACATATCGTTGAACTCGACATCAGTTCTAATAGGTCTCAAACCCTCCTCTATGGCAAATATAACTGAAAGTAAATAATTCAACAAAGTAAGATAATTATTAGTAGGAAGAATGTAGACAAAAATAAACCTAAATCACGCACTTAGGTCTCAACGCACCATAATGAAGATTTTGTAGCAGTAAAGGAACTAAACCATATAACGAGGCAACCAAATGATCTCTCCATCAGGAGGCCTAACCAAATCAGTTACCTCAAGGGGGAACTTTCTGAATAGGATGCTTGTCCTCCTCTATAGCAAGTAATTCAGCACGAAAAACAGAACATGAGTCTGGATTTCTAAATTTGATTTTAACTATATCATTTGGGTACTTGATGAATATTCCACTACTAGCTCGATTCTGATCATCCTGGCTACCATCCGTAAAAATCTGGAGAGCATCCCCTGGAATGTTGTTTATCAACCCTATTGTCAGTTGTCGTAGATATTCAGGAATATGGGACTTTTTATTGGTGTAGGATAAAAATTCAGGGTGAAAAAAGACTATGGAGACCCTTCAAGGGGTTGATGAAGGATTTTATGGAGTGGGGCTCCATTCTACTATATTCTCTTCCATGGTATTCAGTGAGAAAGCATGCGAATAAGGACTATCCTTTTTTTAATCTTTGATTGCTTCTCCAGTTTTGCAGGTAATCAGCAGTTCTATTCTGTATATCATAACTAAGTAGTTTATTAAAATATTTTACAAGGTTAAGAATTCTTCTCATGCTTAGTGGGTGAAGGTCAGTCACATATAAAACTATTTTGCTTGGGCAGCAGTTATGCAGGCCAGATATAATGCAACCCATGCACAATTGAACTCTCTCCAGTTTTTGAAGATTGGTGATAGAAGTGTAAGAATAGATTTGGTAGCCGTATTCCAAGATAGGTCTAACTAGAAAAGTAAAAGTTGCCCTGAGAGTGGCAGCATCTGCTCCCCAGATATATATTTAAGGATACACAGAAGGAGTCATTTTCTTCTTCTGGTCTCTAAAGCCTCGATATGCTTATTACATGTCATCTTTGGATCTTAAACAAAACATAGATATTTGGGATGCTTCTCATAAGGCAGTGCATGGCCTTCCAGAAATATCTGAGGATGATAATGGTATAAATGTCTATTGGTTGTAAAAAAACTGGTTACAGACTTAGAGGTGTTAAAAGTCAACTTATGATCAGTGGTAAACCTGCTCACACTAGAAAGGGACAGGTTGAGCTTCGATTCTAATAAAGCAAATCTGAGTCCCACAGTACACTATCATCAGCAAACATACCGATCCTACAAGTCCCTGAGATCTATTTCTCAACACTAGTTAAAAACAAAGGAAAGAGAGTAGGGCTCAAAACATCCCTGGGGAACACCCTGGAATAGTCGAAAGGTCCTAGAAAAAGAGTTTCCATATTTCACTCTGATAAGTCTACTCCACATTAAGTCTGATAACTGCAGAAGTGTATTTCCTTTGGTGTATAGAATTAAAAGGCAGTAGCACAACTTTCAGTGTAAAAAATTTATTTTGTACGATATAAAATTTCTGTTCTGAAATATGTGCTTCATTATTACTAGCTGACACTTTAGAGCATAGTATTAAAATGCAGTAATTTAAGCAAGTGTGTGTGACAGTTCTCATTAACTTTGCACAGTTGCTGATTATGTAAGGCTTGCAAAATTTAGGGAAAAGAATAAATTCTGTAAAAATAATGTGAATATGAAATATTAAAAACAAACAATTTGAAATAATACATTAAATTAAAAGTATAAGGGTGGCCCAAATGAAAGTGAGACTTTGGTATTAGTGGCAGTGCTATAATACTCAGAGATTTATGTTTGTGCTTGTAGATTACGTTATATCTCAGAGCAACCTCGTTGGAAAGTGTCACTGTACTTGTTGCAAAGTGACTATGCATAGTCATGACAAGGATTCATCCAGAGTCCCAGTGAGCAGTTATAAAATTTTTGATGGCAAAAAAGCGTCAGTGTAACCGAAATTTATCATCGCATGAAGAATGTGCATGGATATGATTGTCTTTCATGGTGTACAGTGTTCAGATGATTTAGTGAATTTTGTAAAGGACGTGTGAGCATGAGACATGCTCAAGTATGCTTGGCCATCACGATGGAATCAATTGCTGCCATGGTGCCTTTGCTGGGAGGTTCTTGATTATCCCCTACTATAGCCCTGACCTGTTGCTGTAGATTTACCACATCTTTGGCCCTCTGTAAAGGCTCTTAATATAGTCATTACTTATTAAACTGCTATGAATTAGAGAAATTTTGAACTTGTTAGATCAAGAAAATGTACTTTATTGTAAAAAGTCTAGAATGCTATAATTGTTTAAATTGTTCTCAAGCACACATTGAATATAACTTTAATAATCTAGTTTTATGAATAAAATATCTGAGTGTATGAATACTGAAAAACCAATATTAATCAGTGCTAGAATGTAATCATGTATAATCTTAAATTCTAAAACTATATCTGATTTCTTAGCTTTTAAAGCTGTATTCTTTGGACCTGTAGTCCATTAAAGTAATCATTTCTGGCTTCGATTATAACTACATGATACATAAAATATTCAATGACTGTGACAATTGTCAGAGTTAAATTTTTGTTCTACATCCTGTTTAGCAGTTCAAATTAAAATATGGGTTTGAAATTACATTAATAAATTTAAGTTTCTTTTTAAAGTTAAGTGTCTTAAAGCATAACTATTTAAGGTTGATTTCTCTTATTATTCCAGTCTTACTTGTATATGTTTACTTGAAACTTGTTTATAAGTGTACCAGTTATATTTAAGTATTTGAAAAAAGGTATTAAATTTTGAGGTATTTATAATTTTCCTTCAGCTAAAATCACGTGCATAACAGCAGAGATTTCCCATGTCCCAGCAACATGCATTTTGTGAAGGTGAAAGTACACTCACCTACAAGCCTTTTGATATGTACCTAAGTGTTCATGTGTTAGTTTATTAATTAGAGAAGAATTCAGCATGAAAAAATGTTTCATTAAATTTATCAGTTGTTTGAACTATTGTTATAAAACTGAAAATAATTTTATTTCTTTAAGTATTAGATTTAAAAGATTCAGGTATAATTTATAATATTGAGTTTCTGCACATTAAATGTGCTAGAGAGTTTACATGTTTAAATAGTTCTTTACTTAAAATATTTCCTTTTTTAGGTTTCCAGTAGGCAGTCATCTTACTGGTCTTTCATGGGCATTTCTCCAAAAGCTGCACTTCTTATTATAGCATGGCCTATTATTGTACAATGGGTAATTTATTTAATAAGGAAAAGAAATCGTCGCTTATAACTCAATAATATATTATAACTTAATATATTAAAATTATAAGCTTATCATTTTTCTTCTTCTTTAAGGCAAGAACATAACTTGATTCTACTTATATTATCATAATGAATTTATCATGACATTTTCATCAAAAAACTATAATTGTCCCTATGTAACAGGGTATTTTTTTTCTTATACACATATTTTTGAGTATTTATTTTTTTTTGATAAAAAAATTATATTTCGAATAAAATTATGATTTGTGTCATTTAAGCTACAATTATTATATAGATTAAACTAACAATCAAATTTTATCTAACTAACATACAGGGATAAGTGGTTTTATAAACTTTTTTTTTTTAAATCAGTTTTTATTCTGCATTGTAAAACTACTTGTTATGTGATTGTGAGATATGTATATAATGTAAAATATGTATATTTAAATATGTCTATACTGTTTATTTTTAGAGTTATGAATCAATGTGTTGTAAAAGAATGAATGTTTAATTTTCATTTTTAAATAAAAGAAATGCATAAGTCATGAGTGCTGATTTTTTATTAAAAAACTGTGCAAGAGAGTAATAATTTGCACACATAAAAATACTGATTATTTATACATGTGCACAAAGTATATTAATAAAATCGAATACATATTTTCATCTAACTTCTATATAAATTATTCAGACAAATCATTATGATGAAATAGATACTGTTTGTCATTCCTTATTCTGGAATTTGTATTTTAAGACCAGTTATAATTATTGCTACCTGATCACTTCTCCCATCTATCTCAGTTTTAAAATCAAAATCCTCAAACCTAGTTAGAATCAGTTAATTGATGCATTTTATTTTTTTAAAGTTATTTGATATTACTTTTAATGCTAATTTTGCAGAGTCAGATTTTCCTTTCAATATTGAACTACTGATCAGTGTAGAACTACTTCTTATGTTAATGATAAACTTCCTGATTCAAGGTATGTAAATCAATTTAGTATAACTGTATCACATACCATACAAGAGACACAGGATATCTTTTAGATTTGCAAAAACTTTATTCATAATATGAATGAATAGTAGGCATTTTTTTCTGTTTGAAAAAGTCCAAGGTTTCTTTATGGGTTAGAAAGTGTGTTTTAGAATTATAAACATCTATAACTTCAAATGTTGGAATTTCATTCATTGCCTGTAATAACAGAAAAGAAAATTAATTAGCATATCATAACTCCAAATATTTTCATGATTTGAAAAATTTTTTTAGTAAGTTATATATGCCACACTAAGTTTTCCAAAATTTGTATATAAACAAATATATTTATCATTACTTGGTTTTAATACAAGAAGGATACAAAGCAAAAGTTAACATTGCATTTGTATCTGCTTCAAATTGCAAAAAACAAGAATCTTATTTGAAATTCCTATTTCTACAGTTGAATTCTTTAATACTGAGTGTTTGTTAAAGTAATATAATGGAAGGCAAATTTTTTGACATTTTTAAAAATAAATAATTCTTGCACATATCATGAGAATATATGAACAGACACTTTAACTGTAAAGCTAAAAGTATTTGGAATCAGACTGTTTTAAATTATTTTTTTTATATTTTTAATTCAATATTAATATAATGCAGTTTAATTCCAAAATCAGTAATAAACTATTTCATATGATTAGCTTAAAATTAAGATAATTATAATAAAATTAGTTTATACGAAATACAAACTAACACATACAGATTTTTTTTTTTTTTTTTTTTTTGGGGGGGGGGGGGGTGAAAGGAACAAAAAGATAATTTATAGATGTGTAACATATATTTAAAAGAAAGAAACCCTTTTAAAGTTAAGAACAGGATTAAATTTTTAGCTGTTCCCACAGTTGAATAGTATACAGAAGTACAGTCAAAACTGCTTTATAAATGATCACAGAGGAGATTTGTAAAACCAGCTATTAGTGCCCTTCTCCTCAGAAACATAATTTTGTCAACTGTAAAAAGGAGATTAATGAACAATATCATTCTCACAACTTTTATTTTTGTCGCTCAGACTGGAAATTCTTTAAGTTATGATGAATTTAATAGCAGCATTTCAGTACAGGAATTTAATATTTGATGTGTGAACAACATAACATTCAGGAATTTAAAATCAAAACATTAGAACATAGAGGCTTTTATCTATGAGTTTAAGTCACGGGTTCCAGTTCATCATACGTCTTATTACATGATAAGCTAAAACAGAATTGTCTATTTTTTTAGATATTATGAATAGTTCATGATTCAGTATGCACGGACTTAAATTTGAATTGCATCCAACATTTTTCGTGCCCACAAAAAAATTTAACATGCATATTTTGATTGGGATTTATGAGCATTATATATTCTAGGTGTCATACTTGCTAATTCATTTGAAGGTATACATTTATGAATTGGAATTAATTGGTTGAAATGTCAACTAGACAAACACCATTTCGATACTTCCTGAAAGCATTATTTTAGTATATTTAATCAGATAACTGTTTTACCTTGTTATGTGACGAAGGAATTTCAACAAGAAATATCTACATATATGTCAGATATATATCAGAAGATATTACTAATAGTCTCTAAAATAAAAGAGAGACTTCTGATGGCACTTAGATTAGAACCTAGAGGTTAATTTAGATAACTGCTTTTCTGTAAAAAATTTGGTTTACCAAAATTCAAGCAATGATTATACTTATAACTAAAATGTTAGAATACTTACTGAACTACCAACAACAACAACATAAGGTATTCCTATGGCAGAAGCTTCTTGGACACGTTTGCCTATTGTGAAATTTGTTCTGTCATCAATAACAATATTTGAAGATAACCAGTCAACTTTACTTAAACATAAAGACAAATTTTCTGCTAAAGGTAGCACAGGTTCTTCTTTACTTCCTTTCTATTAAATATGAAAAAGAAAATAGCAACACCATTAACAAATAAAACTATATTTTGCTAACACAGGTTCTTCTTTACTTCCTTTCTATTAAATATGAAAAAGAAAATAGCAACACCATTAACAAATAAAACTATATTTTGCTTTTGCATTACCCAAACTAATGAATTGTTGAATAACATTTTTAGGTCCAACTAAAATTCTCAATGACGTGTATGAAGTGATTGTTCAACCTAAAGAGCTGTGAATTTCTCACTCAAAAATATTAAATGTAAAATAATGTGCATTATTTGAACAACTCTATGATAAAGATTAATACTGCTAACTTTCTCAGTAAAACAATTGGATGATATTAATTTTGTAATTGATGTATAGGTTTTATTATTTTATTTAATTTTCTCTGTATAAATAAATTATTAGAAAGAATACTGCCTACAAATATTCAGAAGTGGTTTAGGTTTCGAGAACAAATAATGACTACAAATTCTTATAAAGAACTATTTTTTTAACCCAGCTGGAAATAATAAAGATCTTAACACTATGCTTACCTTAGGAATAACGACTGATAATAAGTATGGAGCTATCAATAATGGTAATCTAATGTTATCAGGTGTCGATAACTTTTCCATACTAGCAGCAATTATTCTAGTTATTCCTAGGCCATAACAACCCATTTGCAACAGCCTAAATAAAAAAGAATACACATGAAGAAATGAATCATGAGGAACCTAATATATAGTGTAATTTCACATTATTTACTTACTCTGTGTGTGTACACACTCACAAATACATACATATGAAAAATTGAAATCTCTATTGTCATGATTGTTTTTCTCTATGTCTAACATAGGGGTCTTCAAATCATGGCCAGTTGACAGTACTTTTAGTGGCCTGCCGAAACATTTTGATCATGAAAAATGAAAGTTTGATATAAATTTGGAAACCCCCCCCCCCCCCGTAGAATGGAAAATTCTTAAACGAAAAAGATCAAGAATGCACAGGGAAAAGTAGCCCATGCAGATAGACTTATCAAAATAATAAACTGGTCATCGTATTCAGATTCTTCAGACAAACACAAATGGCAGCATGCCAAGGCTCTATCTTTCCAGAATCTCACATGCGTCTCATCTTCCTGCATTCATTCTGTTTCATGCAATATAAAGTACAAAATACATCGATTCAACTCCCATTTTTTGTTGTTTGTAGAAATCAATAAATAAATTAAAAAAAAAAATTAATAATGGTTATAAACATACAAAATACTTTTTAAAACACAACATTCACTCAAAATTTCAGCGACGTATTTTGAAGGAATTAATCCATCATCATGCAATAAAAAGCAAATCAAGCAATCATCTCAAAGGCTGAAGCTCATTTGCAAATAATACATTTTTTCCTCTGCCAAATTACTTATTTAACAGATATGTGACCCACGGAACTTTGTGAATTTATTGGTGTAGCCTGCGATGAAGACCCCTAGTCTAGAGTAATAAATGACCATTTAGTATACCAGCAAGAATGTCATCTTCAAATAATCTTGTCACCAAATCAATCCCAAATATTTTAAGCTGTGACAACTGCCTAAATATTCAGTTAGTTTTTAGTCACACTAATAAAAGGTCATCTCTCTCTAAAGGTTCGTTAAAAATGACTTGGCACAGAACCAAAAAGTATATAGCTGGACAGATGCTTGTTTGTGTCAACAGCCGTATGATCAATACAAATTGACTTCCATTTCCTCTCATTTTTTTATGTTTAAGCTAATAATAAGCCAATAAAAAAATTAAGCTTGCAGGTGATTAAAATGTTGTGTGTGTTAGAAAATCTGTGGGATGATCAGTATTTTAATAACATCATGCATTATCGCTCATTTTTGTCAAGTCTCAAAAGGGTTGTTATTTATTTATCAATACTGAAAATAGCAGTATTTTCAACTTTAATGGTTTGATCTTGTGGAACCATGCTGTGAACTTTAACTCGGGCTGTCAGCTTAATTAAATCAATATTATTAAGATAAAAACTATCTAATGTCACTTGTTTCATTCTGTGTTTCTCTAAAAAGTATAGATAATCTACATTCTCTTTGTTTATCATACATGCATTTTCTCCGATATATAATTCAAGTTCAGTTAGGCAACACTGTTAGGGATGCATTTATTCAAGAGAAAATTAATAAACGTATAACTCATAAAAACAAACAGATTTTAATCCAAATGCTAAAAATATATCTTAAATCAATATTTTATTACAACTACATAATCTAGATGATGGCAAAAAGTCTATTTTTTATGATAAACTGAACAGAGAGTGTCACATAAAAAAATCTTAGAAAAATCTGACATTTTGCATTATTTAAAAAAGATAAGAGCTTCAAACCTTACCTAGAGTAACAGCAACTTTGATAATCTAACGATGATAATTATTTGGTTCCAGATGGTCCTTTATATACCAATTTTCCAATATAAAGTAATGTTATATTTACAGAAATATACACTGCTCATAAAATTAGCCTTTACAAATTTATTAAATATAAATTAAGGACATAACCAAATGATACTTTTTCCACACACACACAAAACAAAACAAACTATTCAATGTTCAAACAGTTTAACCCTTTGCGGCGCAGTGGTTTCAGTCTGAAACCACATGTTGAAAATTTTTTTAAATGCTCTTACTTTTGTCTATTTTCAACAATTATTGTGTAAAATCAATCTTCTAACTCTATGGAACACCAATTGATGGCAGAACTAAATTAAATTTAAAGTTTTGAGGGTAAACAATGGTGTAATTAACAGGTCTTTTTCAATGCTTATAAATTCCAATAGTTTTCAAGTAGAAATAATTTAAGGACACTGAAAGAAACAACCAACTTCCCTTCTTCTGTTCATAAATAATGAGAGAAAATTCTAACATTTGGAAAAAATACCTCTAAAACTCTTTTTTTTATTTAAATATGTAGTGGTTTCAGAGCGAAACCGGCGTGCAATAAGGGGGTCACTTTTCCTCTAGTCATTCAACATAACTTGAGACCGTGTCTGCTTGTTTTGCTACAGCATAGGGAGAGCCCTTTCACGATAACTCAGCTGTGTTGGGGGAAGGAGTTTAGGGGGGAATGTTTATGTTAAAGGTAGAGTTTGGGTGATAAGAATCACGTGCATTCACACTTATCGAATATCATTGGATTCCAATGCTAAAAACTGCAATCCTTTTCATTCTCATAGCCAGCCGGAACTGAAAATTCTAAAATCTTTTCGATCGGATTTAGTTCGAGCACTTATTGCAATGGGAAATAAGCAAGTTACTCCCAAAAAACAAATTCCAAGGTCTCCAATTATGATTAAAAAACACAAACTTTATGTGCCCAAGGAAAAAAGACTAAAAAGTGTGGTACACATTCTAATAAAAGGGAAATCAAGACGATGTGCATACTGTAGCATTACTACAAAACCACGCCATTCAAGATGGATGTGTGAAACATGTAATGTGGGACTATGCATGTTTCAAAAAGATATATAATGTTTTAAAATATTCCATTCAAAGTAAATGGCATATAAATTTTGTAAATATTTAACAAAATAAACCGAAATTATAGTATTCAATCAAGAATTATTAGAAAATGTATTGCCATATTTTGATGCAAATGTTACAGCCCTGTTTTTCTATTTTAACCTGCATTTTAAAAAAATGCTACATAGAAATAATCTGGAAGAATTTAAGAAGCTGGTGCTTTTTGTTTACAATTTCTCGCAAGAAAATTTTGAAGTACGGGTAAGTTTTTCTCTCCTTCTGACACAATACGCAGAGAACGTAGACGCGCACTGGTTTCGCTCTGAAATTGGCTCCCCCCAGGTACTGAAGAGGGCTAATTTTTTTTAAAGCACATTTTATCAGTCCATGGCATCAAGGCATCAAATTTTATACGTTATTCCATTACAATTTTTAATGAATAAATCTTGCGCCGGAAAGGGTTAAAACATGATGGAAAATATTATTCTTGATATACATTTTAAAATATTGATTGAAATCTGTATTACATATCCATGACTTTCCTTTCACATATTTCAAATCAAATATTAAAATTTCCTCAACTGCTTCTTGATACTTATTCAAGTAATTTAATTCTTATATCAGTTTTTATAAATCTCTCATAAGCATTAAAAATCTGAGGCACATTTTACTATTCATGTGTATGTTTGATACTTTTTATTTTCATCCCTTATTACTTAAAATAAAAAAATTATATTCTAAATATCTATATCAGTGGTTTCCAACCCGTAGATGTATGTGGACCACTAAGCCAGAAACAACCATGTGCGGAACCCCCTCCCCCACCGACATGAGGGGGGGGGACCATCCGGGGGGGTATGTTGGGTATAGAATATCCCTCGGGCAAAAGGGATACAGGATTAACGTACTCGCATTCTAACGTATCATATTCTAATAATAAAATAATTATGTGAAACTTTTAAGAAATTTTAATTCAACACCTGATAGTCATCGGATATATTCCGCCCATCTAGTTCTATGAACATTGCTTTCAAAATCCCCATTTATTTGGCAACTTTTTTATACGTGGTGCCGGACCACTCCCGAGGCTCTTGCAGACCACTCGTTGGGAACCACTGATCTATATACATTAAGAATTAAGAATTTCGAAAGAACAAGAAGTAGTATAATAATGAGCAGGCCACTCCTGGTCACATCCTAACTTGCTTAAATTTATCTGGGGAGGACATTATTACCGATCCTCGCTTATTAATGGATCTACTGTGAATATATAGACTCATGGACCTGGTCTAACACCACTAGACCAAGAGGGATTAGAAACAGAAACAACAGAATTTCAAAAGTATATTTTCGCATACACCATACTGCAAAATTAAATTCTCTTATACATACTCTTTTTTACTATCTATACCATCAAACTCTGCTTTGAATGGCTTTGAATATGTTGTCCCTAACAAAAATGTATGACCAACCTATGGAAGGAAAAAAAAATACTCAACATGATAAGAAGATAACAAAAAGGAAAAAAAATGCCATCATCATCTATTTCTGCATCTTAGTGAAATACAGGGTGCAGCAGAAAGAACATTCTGATTTGGAACGTCAATAATATTACAAATCTTGCAACAACTATGACGTCAAGTTATTGTCTTTCAGAACTTCAGCAGTGAGCTTTAGCGGTTACGTCACGCTTGTTTTCCTAAACATCGGAACTTCGTACTTATGTGTATCGTTAACTTTAATTCCCCTCATGTTCTTTATACTGTTTCTTAATTTTTGTTATTTTAAGTTAACCGGTCATTGTATTGTATGACGTCATTCATGATCTGATTAATTGGGATTGTTTCCCGTGTTTACGTCACTCTTCTACATTTGCATTTTTCCATTAAATAATGCGTTTTCTGGAAGAAGACACCCTGCCTTATGCAAAACAGCCTTGTTATTTTTTACTGCATAGTAGAAGCAGTTGTATCACGCGATGTGTATGCCATGTGCTTGCTTTGTGCTGTAACTGCTATAGGATGTTAGCTCATTTTATTTTAAATGTTTTACCTTATTATTTTTGTAAATAAACCGTCGAATGTTTTTAAATTAAGTCTGCTTATTTATGGAGTTTTTCTTCAATGGTGAAATATACCGCACTCTGCATTTCGGAAATTATTTCCGAGATAATAAATAACAAAAATACAAAGCAAGACAGAGAAAGAAATCTTTTATACCTGAGAAGTACACAGTATGACACTTTCATCCACTAAGTTTTAAACATTACATCAGTTAAATGGCGACCGTCATTTTCAATGCAGTTTTGAAGTCTCTTTCGGAAATTTAGGATGGATCTGCAGATTATATCCGGCAGAATCACTGTAATTTCTTGCGTAATTACTGCCTTGAGTGCTTGCAAATTTTTTTTCTGTGGGGCTATCTCAAAGCAAAAGTGTACTAATACCAACCAACAAATCTGCAAGCACTCAAGTCAGCAATTATTCAAGAAATCATGGCGATTCCGTGGGACATGCAAAATTTCCGAAAGAGACTTCAAAACTACATCAAAAATGACAGTCACCATTTAACTGATGTAATCTTTAAAACTTAATGGATGACAATGTCATACTGTGTACTTCTCAGGTATCAAAGATTTCTTTCTCTATCTTGCTTTGTATTTTTGTTATTGAAGTTCCAAATCGGAACGTTCTTTCTGCCGTACCCTGTACATTTACAAAATATATTTTAATTTATAAAATACTCCTACTAAAAATATTTCTTTATTTCTCAATTTTTTTACCGAATTCCTCCTAAATATAAAAATTTATCATGTAAAAAAAATGCAATACACAATATAAGAGATATATTTATTAGTAGTTTCCAGAAGAAATTATCTAGTGCTTAACGTATAGAAAGTGAAAACACATTAGACTAAATGTATGCATACAATTTATAAACTAGTTTTAAAAAATAGTAAGATTGAAAAAATATTAATTTATGCATAACTTGATTAAGTTTTCTGCAATTTTTTGTCTCTATTTAGTAAGGCCATAGAAAGAACAGAACAAAATATTTCATAGGAAGTATAAAATGTTATTTATATTATCAATCTACCATAAAAGAATTAAATTTTATTACTAAGAACATTAAACCATAGTTTGTTACTTTAAGTGTTTTCATAATTAGAATAATTTTTGAAAATTGAGAAACAAGAATTTTTGAACAGTTTAAATAATAAAGTAATCAATTTAAATGTTAATACTTTCAAACATGGCAAGAAATACACCAATAAAAAAATTAGGCCGAAATATCACAAAAAATATATACATTTAACTAATTAAAAATAATGTTCAAAACTAAGCACCTCTAATGCATTTGCTTTTTGATATCCTTTATTGCATGACTTACACTTAGGTTCTTCACTACCTAAAACGAAAAAAGAAAAAACAAAGTTAAAACTGTATCAATTTTAACAGAATACATTTAAAATAAATGTAAAGAAAATATAATATAACAACTGTTTGGAAATATTGTTCCAGTTTAAAATTATTATTTTGATATTATTTACAAGAATTTTTTTAGGAATGCCTTTTACAAATTGAATATGTTTTAGACAACATTAAGGAGAGTAATGTGCATGTAAAGAAAACTTAAAAAACTATAGTTTCTAATCTAAATTTGATTACTTTCTTTACTGTCTTATGCATCTGACTATGGAGGGGGGGGGGGGGCTTAAGTCTAATCACACAAATTTTAACCATACTGTCCACTAGCAGGGGTAGTTCCCCAAGGATTCATACTTACATTTTCTTAGTGGAAAGACCTCCAGACAGTAAGATTTAATGCCCCTTCATTCGATATAATAACAATATGTGAATTAGAACTCATAAATAACTTTAAAAAGAACAACTAATCACACACATGCATCTGCATTTATATACATATAAATAAATAAATAAATAAATAAATATTTAATTGTGTATATATATTTATTTGTGTATATATATATTTATTTGTGTGTGCGTGTATGCATGCATGCATATTTATATCTATTCTTTTTTTGTAGGACAAGAATACAATTGAATATAAAGATTAGACTTACTTAGACACACACACATATATATATATTATATATATATATATTATATATATATATATATATATATATATATATATATATATATATATATATATATATATATATATATATATATATATATATATATATATATATATATATATATATATATATATATATATATATATATATATATATATATATATATATATATATATATATATATATATATATATATAATATATATATATATATATATATATTGCCGCTTAAAGCCTTTCCCGTCAAAGACTCTGTTGCTGAATGGTCAACGCACCGGACTGCTGAGCAAGAGGTCCCCGGTTCGAAGCTCTACATTATTTTAATTTAATTTAATTTAATTTAATTCTAATTCTATTTCTGTTAGTTCTAGAAGTTGCTAGAACATTCTTTAATTTCCTGGAACGGCGTTCCAGAATATTCTGTTGATGGATAAAAGAGCAAGTAGCTCAACCTGTGAGTTCAGTTCTGAGTTCTATCAGCTAAGTGTTGTGTGCTAATAAACAGCGTTGTATTCCCTCTACGTGTGTGTTCAATCCATACGACTACCATCTACGCGACATCTTTGGTGGAGGCGCCGGGTACTCAGTTCAGTCTGGAAGCAGAAGAAATACGAAGAAGCCGTAGACTTTTAAATCTTCCTCCGGAATACGGTCTTTACGTAGCCGCTCCACGAAAGCGATTCCCGGCAATGCCTGAAGGAGAAGTCAAGCCACAAACCGTCCTGCTGTCTCCAGCACTAATTAGGGAACCGAGAAAGCCGACAATTTTTAGAGGCGATCCTGGACAAGATCCAACCAAGTGGTTAAAAGAATACCTTAGAGTATCAAAATTTAATCAATGGGATGATACTCTATGTCTTGCGAACGTTTACTTTTTCCTTGTTGGGACCGCCAAAATATGGTTTGAAAATAACGAAGATCTGCTGAATTCATGGGACGACTTCGAAAGAGAACTGAAAAAAACTTTTGGTGACTCTCAGCTATATATACGGCGAGCTAAGGATTGCTTAAAATGCCGAGCGCAGAGAGCTGGGGAAGCTACACAATCTTATATCCAAGACGTTTTAGGACTCTGCAACCAAATTGACCCGGCCATGTCAGAAGACGATAAAGTGTCCCACTTAATGAAGGGCATCGCAGAAGAGGTGTACCAGGCCTTATTAACTAAGGAGATAAAAACGACAGTCGATTTCAGTAAATGGTGTCAGTACATTGAGGAAATGCAGCAAAAGCGAATAGGAAGTCAGAAATTCAGTCGCTTGCCGAATGTTGTCCCAATTGCCTCCGTCGACGAGGAACAGGATCTAATCTCACTGATCCGTAAAATTGTCCGTGAAGACATACAGCGATTAACTACACCCCAAATTGAAGAGCCCCAAACAGGCGTACAAACCATAGAAGCAATTGTGCGAGATGAGGTTGAGAAATCTTTGGCTCCCATATCTAGTGGAAGCTTCCGAAGGTCGACTCCCACATACAACCACAGCATCCACTCGACGTATAACAGGCCGGAGCTGGCACAGGAACAATTACCCCGAAAAACCGACGTGTGGCGTACGACCGACAATCGTCCCGTTTGCTTTCACTGTGGCCGCCCCGGACATGTCGTTCGCTATTGCCGGGATAGAAGAGCAATTTTTAATGCTTACAGAGCTGATAGAGGAAACACAGCCCAGCGACGCATGATCTCCCAGAACACCGCCGACGAATCCAGCCGAACGTTTGAAAGAAGTCTGTCGCCTAGCCCTAACCGAGGTCGATCGCCTACTCGTCGCTTCAGATCCCCATCGCCGTATAGACGTTCCAGTGTCTCACCTGGCCGAAGAAATGAGGAAAATTAAGCAGTGCGACCTTCCTTGGAGGTGAGGCCGCTGAAAAACAAAATCCTCCCGCTGCCGCAAAGATGACGAAGAATTATCTAGAACTAAACATTGACAGTCAACCAGTACGTGCACTCGTGGACTCCGGCGCATCATTTTCTGTCATCTCAGACCAATATAGACGTCAGCTGCGAAAGATTATGTTCCCAATCAACGGAAGCATAATCCTCAAGGTCGCCGACGGAAGTCACGTCCATCCAATAGGGAAATGTGTTCTTCGCTTAAACATCAATGGTCTAATACGTCCCTTTGAGTTTACAGTTATGCCGAACTGCAGTCACAATGTTATACTTCGTTGGGATTTTCTCGAAGCCTCGAGAGCAGTCGTCGACTGTGGCCGATCGGAACTAGTGTTTGACGAAATGATGTCAGATCCTGAATCTGCTGAGACATGGCGAGTGAACACCCTTCAAGACTGCGTCGTGCCTCCGCACTCTATTTCTAAAGTAATTGTCACGAATCCCAAAATTAATGCGATCACAGACGTCATAGTGGAGGGAAATCGACTACTGCTGCTGGACAAAGAAGTTGCGGTGCCCTCAACGATCCTGACGTTTTACGACGGTACAGCCGAACTCTGGGTCACAAATGCTCAACCAGAAGCTAGGTTCATTCCCAAAGGCATGTGTGTGGGCTATGCAGAGACTCTAGACGAGAGGTATCTCAACTGCATCTCCAGTGCGCATATCTGCTCAGCCGCCAAGTTGAAATCGAGCCCTTCTCCGCTCGACTATTCCCAAATGCTAGCCCAAGATCTCACGGTAGAACAGCGACTCTTAGAATTACTTTCTGAGTTTCCTGAAATATTTGATCAATCAAGAAAAGCCGGAACAAAAGTAAATGTGAAACATCGTATAATCACTGGCAATCATCTACCGATTAGCCAAAGGGCTTACAGAGTATCTCCTGCGGAGCGTCGAATTATTCAAGAGGAAGTAGAAAAGATGCTAGACAGAGATGTTATTCAACCATCGGAGAGCCCATGGTCGTCCCCAGTTGTCCTCGTGAAGAAAAAGGATGGAAGTTGGCGATTTTGTGTCGATTATCGTCGGCTCAACAAAATTACGAAAAAAGATGCCTACCCTCTGCCACGTATTGACGACACATTAGACAGCTTAAAAGGAGCCAAGTTCTTTTCGTCGATCGATCTCTATTCTGGCTACTGGCAGATTGAAGTGGACGAGGCAGATCGCGAAAAGACAGCTTTTATCACACCAGAAGGACTTTACGAGTTCAAGGTCATGCCCTTTGGTCTGTGCAATGCGCCGGCAACCTTTGAAAGAATGATGGATAACTTGCTACGACACCTAAAATGGACCATGTGTCTCTGTTACCTAGACGACATTGTCGTGTTTTCTGAGACCTTCGACGACCATCTTAAACGTCTGAATGTCGTACTTAAATGCATCCAAGAAGCTGGGCTTGTCCTAAATCCAAAAAAATGTCTCTTCGGGGCTGAACAAATTAAGATTTTGGGACATCTAGTATCGGAAGGAGGTGTCCGCCCCGATCCAGATAAAGTAAAGGCCGTGAAGTGTTTTCCCACACCCAAAAGTGTGCACGACGTCAGATGTTTCCTAGGACTCTGTTCTTATTACCGCCGCTTCATCAAGGATTTTTGTCATCAAGCTCAACCCTTACAAATGTTGCTGAAAGGTGACTCTAAATTTCGTTGGGGACGTGAGCAGTCGGATGCTTTCGACCGGCTAAAGGAAGCACTGATATCTGACCCTATACTGGGACTTTACGACGAAAACGCCGAAACAGAATTGCGAACGGACGCCAGCGGCTATGGTATTGGAGCAGTCTTGGTTCAAATACAGCATGGAAAAGAAACAGTTATTGCCTATGCTTCGCGGACACTAACCAAAGCAGAGAAAAATTATTCCACGACTGAAAGAGAATGCCTTGCCGCCGTATGGGCTGTTCACAAGTTTAGACCATACCTCTTCGGCAAACACTTTTCAATCGTAACAGACCACCATTCGCTGTGTTGGCTAACTAATCTAAAGGATCCCTCAGGAAGACTTGCGAGGTGGGCCTTGCGACTACAAGAGTATGACATCTCGATTGTTTACAAGAGCGGAAAGAAACACAAGGACGCTGATAGTTTGTCCCGAAATCCATTGGAAGAAGACAATATACCATCGGAAGTCATCGCCGCTATAGATTTTGCTAACGTTGCTGACGAACAAAGAAAAGATCCAAGACTTGCGGAGTTAATACGGACTCTAGGAAATGGCGAAACAGTGAAAGGAGAATTTGAGCTGATTGAAGACGTACTATATAAAAAGAGTTTCGATCCAACCGGCAAGAAATGGCTTCCTGTCATTCCAAAGCATCTACGTCAAGACATTCTTCAATGTTTCCATGACGCACCCACGGCCGGACATCTAGGATTCGCAAAACGTACGACAGAATAAGGAAGCGGTTTCACTGGCCAGGGCTCTACCAAAATGTGCGACGATATGTCATGCACTGCCGGGAATGCCAGCGTAGGAAAGCCGTTCCACAGAAGCCACCGGGTCATCTAATGCCTATACCGCCTGCTGTTGCGCCATTTCATCGCATTGGGATAGATCTCCTTGGGCGTTTTCCAAATTCGACCACTGGAAATAAATGGATCGTAGTCTGCACCGACTATTTGAGTCGCTATGCTATTACAAAAGCCCTGAAAACTGCTGAAGCTGCGGAATTAACGAGGTTCCTCGTCGAAGATATACTTCTAAAACATGGAGCGCCCCGAGTTATCATCACCGATCGAGGGCAAGTGTTTCAATCAAGACTTGTTTCAGATATCATCCGGTTGTGTAACATTAGTCATCGAATGACGACAGCCTACCATCCCCAGACCAATGGCCTTACTGAGCGATTCAACAAAACACTAGGCGACATGTTATCCATGTACGTAGACGTAGAACAGAGAAACTGGGACGAGATACTGCCGTTTGTGACCTTCGCTTACAACACCGCTAAACAGGATGTAACCGGATTCACACCTTTCTATTTACTTCATGGCCGAGAAGCCGAAACAACGCTCGACACTCTTTTCCCCTTCTGCCCTGACGTGGAGAACGACTATACTAAGCATCTTGTCGTGAAAACCGAAGAGGCAAGGCAGTTAGCCAGACTACGAACCCTAGAGGCGCAAGAAAAGGACCGTCGGCGTTATAATTCCAAGCACAGGGTGGTGTCCTATTCACCTGGAGATCTAGTATGGATTTTCACGCCTGTTCGGAAAGTAGGCTTGTCCGAGAAACTGCTTAAAAAATACTTCGGATCATACCAGGTGTTACGACGATTATCTGACGTAACCTACGAAGTCCAAGACTATGAGCCAACATCAAGACGCCGGAAAACGATAGACACCGTCCATGTTCTTAGAATGAAGCCTTACTACGACCCTGAATTACAAGCACAACATCCGAATGGTGATTCTTCAACATCTGAAGACGGCCATTGTGAAGAGGATCCGCCTACCAATATAAAGAATGATTACACCGGACCACAGACACGTTCCAGATCAAAAGTTGCTAGCAGTTAGGCAACCTAGGACAGCGGGACGCTGTTCTTCTAAGGAGGGAGCAATGCCGCTTAAAGCCTTTCCCGTCAAAGACTCTGTTGCTGAATGGTCAACGCACCGGACTGCTGAGCAAGAGGTCCCCGGTTCGAAGCTCTACATTATTTTAATTTAATTTAATTTAATTTAATTCTATTTCTGTTAGTTCTAGAAGTTGCTAGAACATTCTTTAATTTCCTGGAACGGCGTTCCAGAATATTCTGTTGATGGATAAAAGAGCAAGTAGCTCAACCTGTGAGTTCAGTTCTGAGTTCTATCAGCTAAGTGTTGTGTGCTAATAAACAGCATTGTATTCCCTCTACGTGTGTGTTCAATCCATACGACTACCATCTACGCGACAATATATATATATATATATATATATATATATATATATATATATATATATATATATATATATATATATATATATATATATATATGTGTGATGCACTGTACCTCACGCCTTGGAGGAGAGGCATAGCACTAATCGCAGGCATAGCCGGCACGAAGGTGTGATGCAGTCGGGCGAATTGTAGATCCAGGGAATCACTTACGAACGTTAGGCGATACACGCACACATGGAGCCATCGATGGAATACACAGCTTCAAAGACTTGCTTTATTTATTTGAAGGCATTAGCTGCAGTGGCCACATGACTTGGCCTGACGGGGCGCGGATTACATTACAAGACAGAAGCGAACCACAGGTCCGACAGCAACGAGAGTTAGACACCAAGAGACAGAAATCTTCTGTTCATGCAATATTAACTGGGTGTTTTGCGATATTGACGCCAGAGGACCTAACTACTTAATATTTTAATTGGGCGACTTTAGATTCGTGGAGTTCACGTGTCCACTTAAGTTTTTGCCCGGGGAGTTTACTGCTAGATCCCGCGCTTGTTAGAACCGCGAACTATTGACCTGAGTGCAGGATAAGTGGCCATAAAGTTCTTATAAAGTGTGGTTTTTGACGTTACAGCCCCCATAAATACAGAGTGGTTTGAGGGCTCTTCAAGAATTTTGGCATTACACTGACATTCGAAATCTCATAAACTTCCTACACTCATATCTGGGGATGTTATTGAGTTCAGCTACTTCACATGCCTGTATCATGATCAGCAGGGATAATATAAATTATCTTATTTTACTTTTAGGTTGCAATTTTAGAAAAGGGGTCGTGCTTTATTAACAGGATAATTTTAAATACGCTTTAGATATATAATGGTTGGCCATTATTATCACATATATATATATACACTGTGCTTTTTTTCTAAAAAATTAAGTGGGTATACTGTGTTTTCTCAAATAAAGGTGCATATTTTTGGTACCATGTTTTCACATAACATGTGACAGAGGAACAAAAAAAACTCACAATTTAAAAAAAAAAAAAAAAAAAAAAACTTTTAAAGAAACAGACAGACAGAGAGTGTATGATAGTTAAGGATAACAATTCAGTACAGAAAAGGAAAGAAATATTTTGGACTGTTAATTTATGAGTTTGTTCTACTCAAATGTAAAATGAACATAAAACAATGGCTCTAAGTAGTTTAATCTTATATTAGAATATATGATTTTTAAAATAACAGTATTAAAAATCTTACCCAAAAGTTCTGAATTAATGCCAGTATTACACCTAAAAAATATAACTGCTGATAAATAATAGTCTATTCAGAGGTGAATTTCATATTTTAGAATAGAAGCAAAAAAATCATTTAATGTGAATAAAAATATAAAATCACTTATTGTAACCTTTATCATAAAAATTCTTCATAAAACTTTTTTTTTCAAATAAATTTGAAAATATATCTTAAAATCTCAAATCAACAGAAATTAAAAACTAAAGTTTACTTGCTCAATATTTTACAAAGTAAACAAGTAATTAACTGGTACTTAACAGAAGTGCCTATCATTAATTTTCTAAATTTATTTAAAAATTTCATTTTTTAAAATTTTACTCATGTTTCATAATTTAATAAATTCATTTTATGACATTAATGATGCTCTTATGAAATTACAAAATAAGCAACATAGTGTAAAAGAGAATTAAAAGTGCATGGCACTTCTCTGTAATTAAAAACGTATAACAAATTCACCATAAAAAAGAACAATGTAAAACAGCAAAGTCATGTTTATATTCATTCTTATAATTTTAAAACAACTCAGGAACATTTCCTTAGACATTTAAGTAGAACTGGTTGATTGGGGAATCAATTCCATAACCTTGCTTTCTGATCTGATATGATGTATCATTACACCACTTAAACTATATATTCCAAACAAGATTGGAGGTCACCCTCCCCCTCCACACACACACACCAACACCACCCACCCACCCCCACACACACCTGATAAAATCACTTTATTTGTTTAGGCTATCATAGTTAAGACTTCTCTGTACTTTCTTAGGTGTTTTTTCCCCTTTTTAAGATACAACTGATCAGAAGGGTGAATAAAACTCAAAACTTCACTTTCAGATCGGTGTGCTGTATCATTCATTAGACTTATAAGTCGAAAATTCGAAATGCCAATGAGCACCAGTGTTATTTATGTTTATACAATTTAAAAGAATGATTAACCTTTTTTTCACTATACAGATACATAAACCTTCATATACATAATTTTTTTCTTATCAAATATAGAATGATATCATTAACAAGAATTGAATCAAAAAGGGCAACTAAAGTTACATTTTAATGTGAAAATAAAATGATACTGATTCTCTTTTTTAATATATAATATATATTAAAAAATTCTTAACTAACGATTTGAAAAATGATATTATTAAATCAGTC
>OU015491.1:187215221-187380221 GCA_907164885.2 Dolomedes plantarius | reverse complement strand
AACTACATTCTGGTTCTTCTATCTTCAGTCTTTTTAATTCTTGCATAATTTCGTTTTCTATATCAATCAGTTCTTTTCTTGACCTCTTGTTCTTTTTAATGCCCTTGTTATTAGCATCTGTAGAACTGCTGGTTGAAGCAATGTCAATGCACTCATCATTTTCCTCAACGTTCTCAGGTATTAGATAATCTGAATCAAGCAACATGCTTGACTCAGTTTCACTGGCTTCCTGAGATGCCAAAAGAAATTGAAGGTGCTCACGGTAAATAGATGCCTTGTTGGCACCCTGACCACTCTTGGTCTTCAAACTTCTTACAAAGGCTTCCCGGATGTTCGCCCATTTGTTTATTATTTTGTCACCTAAATAATAATAAAAAATAGAAACTATATCAGTTGTCATTTTAAATCAACAAATCAAGAATATCATTATGGTGATTACAATCTATTGCTACAAAAAAAAAACAAAAAAAAAACCTGCATCTAAATAAAAAAGTGTAAAGTTACAAATACATGAATAAGGCTTGTCTGGATAAAATAGTTAATTAAAAACACACTTCAAGAAATTACTGCACATCTGCAGTAATACATTCTGATATATTTTGTGTGGCTCAGTAATAAAAATATAAACTTCACATACACTGTATAATGTACTAAAATTTAATCCATGTGAAAAACTCGTATCACAAATGGAAAAGAAGTTGCTTACAGACAGTACTGTATTAGATTTCTTTTGTAAGACACTGTAAAAAGGTTATAAATGTTATATACACTTTGCATGTAACATATTGATGTAAACTTCCATAACGTATCTGAAACATGTTATTAATTTATTTTTGTTTTAAATAGTATAATACTATAAAACCAATTTACAAAATTACAGTTTATTCTCTATAATATATCCCTTTGTAAGTATATTATGCCTGTTTACAAAATTTTTAAGAATAGAAATTTATTTGGAAGCAAGCGAACAAACCAGATAAATACCAAAATTACTTTCCAAGAAATATGTTTTTATATGAAATTCTAATCTATAATACACTTATACATCTAAATGTTACTTTAAAAAATGTTATACAAATCAACAGTTTTGAATTTAACATCAATTGGCAATAAAATTCTTGATAATTATATAGATAAATACAGTCATAGCAATTTTAATATATTGTAAAAAAATTTCAGTTTAAGAACATTACAAAATTTTAAAGAATGGAATTGATTTGGAAGCAAATGAGTGAACTAGCTAAACATCTTTATTAAATTTTAAGCATTATGTGTAAATCAAATCTATAATATATATATATATATATATATATATATATATATATATATATATATATATATATATACACACACACACACAGAGAGAGAGAGAGAGAGAGAGATTAATTAAAGCTTAGAATTTAACATTAAATTGATAATAGCATTCTTAATAATTATATAGGTAGTACAATCAAAGTGATTTTAATATATTGTAATCAAAATTCAGTTTAAGAACATTTATTTATCTGTTCACATACGGAAGACTATAGAATCATAAACAGATGCCTGTTTACCAAATTTAAAAGGATAGAATTGATTTGGAAACAAGTGAGCGAACCAGATCAAAGCAAATATAAAATAATCTAATCTATAATACACATATAAATATTACTTCAAAAATGTATTTTTAAATCGTTATTACCTGTTTCTTTCTTTTCAACAGTAGTTTTCCCTTCGTATCCGTCATCTAGAAAGTTCAATATTTCTTCTCACGACTTCTCTCTGATTAATTTATTTTTGTAATTTTTATCCTTCTTATCCCAAATACAGGGCCTCTGTTGAATTAGTTCACACAACACTGTTATATCGATTTGAAAGACATGTTGAATTCTAATAAAACTAATAACGAAAACTAACAAAATATCAATAATAATAAAACTTTCTACAGCAATCTTTGAGCTAGCACAACAGCATCACATGTACGTATGTCGGACGATTCGATGGGAAGAGCAGGTGTTTTCCGACAGAAATGGCCCGATAAACGATATCGGCTTATCGCTGACGACATAATCGGCATCGAATCGGTTGGTGAAAAAGCGCGTAGGTATATTAATGCATTTTGCCTGCACCGATATCGGCTCACGACAATCGTCTACGATTTATCGTTGTCGTATCGGTAAATGAAAAAGCGCCCTTATGCTCTTTCTGAAGAGAAATATGCATACTCCGTTATCCAAAAACGATGTGAGAGTCATGGTTTTGTGATATCTAAAGCGTCGATAGGTAATATTGTCAACAAGAAAGGAAATAAACATCAAATTGGAGCCTCAAGTGGGACAAAAATTCCAAACAAGTATCCAAGGAAAAAACGGACATCTTCGACTATTGCAAAGGTACGTTGTTTAATGTTAAAAGAAAATCCCCATAGTCAAAGGACAGTTGCAAAATCATTAAAATGCTCGGTGTCCACTGTAAACAAAATGATAAACGTTGATTTAAATCTTAAGAAAGCAAAAAAACGCAATGTGCATCGTCTTCTTCCAAATCATATCGCTGAACGCAGGACACGCTGCAGAATTGTATATGAGAAACACTTATCCAAAGAAAAATGGAAAACAATTGTCACAATAGATGAATCATGGGTGTATATACATGATTGCAACAAAAAAAGAGCCATTTATTATCATAAAAGGGGAGAGAAAAATTTAAGAACATGGTTCAAAGAATCAAAAGAAAGTTTTTCTAAGGGATTCATGATTTTTGCTGGTTTTTCTTATAATGGCAAGTTAAAAATAAAGAGAGTGGAAAAAAGTGTCAAGATTAACTCCCAAATACTATCAGGAACATATTTTATCGCCAATTTTTCTGAATGAAATACCATCGCTTTACCCACAGTGCATCAATCTGTGAGACTCCATCAGGACAAAGCTAGCAGTCACGCATCAAAATCCACTGTAAATTTCCTAAAAGAAATGGAACAAAAAACTGGTATCAAGGCCATACCCTTCACTGATATCCTTACTAAATCTCCCGATGTATCACCTATGGATTTTTGTGCTTTCGGACTTTTAAAATCTGCATTATCCAAACGTGGTCCCAAAACCCTTACAGGACTCTGGAAAGCTGTTCAGGAGGAATGGGATAGAATACCTCTTCTGACACTTCAAAAGGCATTATTATCCTGGAAATTGTGGTGTCGAAAGATAGTTCAGAATAAGGGATGTCAAATAGAACATTTAAAACACAAGAATTTTATGTAATTTAGTTTTGCGAATACAATATACATCGTCTAAAAAATGTGTGAACAGCCTCTGTAAAACATCATTTTAGTTTATAAAATGGTTTAAACAGTAAATACAACAAAATATTTTAAAAAAATACCTTTTATTACTTCTATATCTAATAATTCAAAGAATTTATCATATGCATCACATAAAAGTTGATAAGTTACTTCAGCATTTTGTAGATTGCTATCAAAAGTGTACATATCTATTAAAAAAACAGAAAAAATTAACTAATTAATAAAAGCAATGTAAATAATAACACGAGAAAACATTTTACAGTAATTATCTCATTCTACATTTTATATTAAAAGTAAAGAACATTTATCATATATATATATATATATATATATATATATATAAAGAGCTCGTCTGTTTGTTTGTCCTCTATAGAATCATAGACTGTTTCACTCACCGGGACCAAATTCGGCACAGTTAATGTTTTGGACCTGAGAAACTTAAATCAGGAAAATCGAAATTTGGGGCTCAATTAGTTTTTTTAAAATTAATTTTTTAATGTTTTTTGTGCCCGATAGAGGTGTGTGTACCCCCTGTGGATACTCCTCAACCAGCTGCATTAAGAGGGGTGGTTTGAGGATGACGGAGGAGGGGGGTCAAATTCCAATGCGTGGGAGGAAGAGGGTTGGGAATGAGCTTTGGCTCTGGATCCCCAGATAAACACAACTTTCCTGGCTCTGCTGTGTGTTGCAGTAATGGGAAAGTACAATTGCCTGCAATTCAAGAACCACCCGAGCCTTTGAGAACATTACTCACAGGTAATGCATCTGATTCAAAACATTTCTTACAAAACATACAAGCTTAAGGAAAAAGGCTTCATGGGGAATCAAGCCTTACTTCGATTAAATAAAGGGTATAACGCATCTTGCACTTTACCTCTTGGGTGAAATGGAAAAAAGTGCATTTTTAAGGGAAAAATAAATAATAAAGGGAAATGTAAATTATAAAACTTATTTCTTATTAAACAGTGGATCAAACAAATATACAGTATCTAACTCTAATTGAACAGTATCTAACAAATATAATTTAACAGTAAACTTATTCAATCCAAACGTGCGAATCACGGAACACAGTGTTATTAATTCTCAATAAAATCAGACGAAATTCCGCAGGCTCAAAGTTTCTTTCTTTCTTATTGTTTGGATATCATTTCAGTAGAAACGCGCTAAGCGCATTCTGTCTGGCCAGATGAACATGAAGAGCGGGAGTGCAGCCCAGTATTTTTTTGATGGAATGCATGAAATATTTTATATCTATATATCTACCCGGGCAACGCCGGGCAATAATGCTAGTATATATATATATATCAAAACTGATGATAAAAAGAAGGTGAAAAAATTAATGTGGACACAATAGTGAATACTGAGTATAATATATAGAATTAAGATTCAATTATACAAAACCTTTCATCATGAATTCTCTTCCTCTGAGAAAACCTAACTTTGGATTCATTTCATCCCTATATTTAGTAGATATCTGTCAAAATCAATAGGCATCATCATCATCATCAAATTTAATTTTAGGTAATAAATTTTACATATATGTATTAAGCTACATATATTTTAACACCTATCAAATGCACTATTAAAAATAGTATACAGAGATGTATTCAAAGGCATAAGAAGTACTTAGTTATCAGAATGACTATTCAGTCATTTCTTAAAAGTTTTTTAAATATTTCACTTTTATTGCATTCTGTCATTTGATACATAAGGTACTGTATAACACAAGTCTTATGTTGTATGATGAAAGTCTTTAAATTAGAGCTGACAATTTTTTTTTTGAAAATTAAAGAAATGTTTACATGAGTGATATCAAGTTTAGCAAAATTGGTGCAATAAATACACTATAAGAATTATCACTATTTCATGATACTTGCTTAAAGTACTCCTTCATTCCTGCTTTCTAAATTAATTGAGGACTTATTAAATAAATAGTCTAGAAGATTAAAAATATGTCATAATAGAAAAAAATAATTTTCTAATAATTTAAATCCAGCAATCAGTTTTTAATCAATAACATTACCAATGAGAAAAAAATTAAAACTATTTCAGTAACATTTCAAAAGAAATCACACAAATACTTTTGATTATAAAAAACTAATTAACAATTAGTTTTTAGTTAGCATGGTTTCAAGCTTGAAGAAGATACTAGAAGAGAAATATGCTAAATTGTTATATCATGCTAACAAAATCCCGATCACCATAAAATACAGAGCAACATTCATAAATATAGCACAGCATTCTAGAAACCAGGTAATATTTATAAATACAACACAAGATTCTAGAACATTTTATGATCTGCTTATAAAATATAAAAGAATTTACCTGGTATAACCTTAGAGGTAAAGCTTTATAAGAAATGTGCATTTTTGAGAGCAAATTAGTTGCAATTTCTTCGTGTGTCTAAAATGCAAAAATATCATAAGTTTTTTCTTTTTTGGTAATATCTGAAATATTTCAAAAGGGTTGATTGAAACAGCAGCAGAAAATGAATTAATTCAAGAATAATTTCACTCAAAATAAAAGAGAATAAAAGTACTGTAGAAGAAAAATAAAATCCTTCTCCTAATCATTATACATACATAAATAGGACAATAACAGTAATTATTTAATTGAGAAGTTATTAATGAAAAAGTAAAACTATTTTCACATAATTCTATAACTTTAATTTTAGGAAATAAAATTATTTTTGGCTTGAAAACAAATTGTAAAAATCAATAAAATTAATAAACTTACTCTTATTAAATTATTAGCTGAATGCTAAAAAGTTAAAATATCAAAATTATGACTGTAATGATGACAAACTACTGCAAAAAAGTATATCAATGAATACAAGAAAGAATTTAAATTTGCTCCAGAAGCTTTACTATATATGTATAAGAATTGACAACGTAAATAAGCTAATTTTCGTCTTCATACTTACAGGTCCCAGACAATAATCAATTGAATGCCTGTCTTTCAATTTAAATAAATTAATATTATTCTCCCAACGACCTACAAAAGTGAAAATATTTTAAAAATTATTTCACACATAAAATAATCATAAAGCAAAACATACTTAATAAGAGACTACTAAGCACAACCATATTACAAATAAAGAAAACTACATACTTTGGAATTCTATTTTAATAAGCCAAATATTAATACCATTTAAAACTTTATAGCATATACAGAAATACTTTAACCAGAGTTGGTTGGTTTGGTGTTCTAAAGACATCTTATGTTATACAAGGGGTAAACTAAACTGACAAGGATCCATGATTTAAAATCAATTATAAATACCTAGAAACTACCATGCCTACAACAGGACTTGAATTCACATATTCTGGTGCCAAAGGCCATCGTCTTGAGCATTCATTCTTATGTCTCTCCATAGGATAAACTTCTAGCACCAAGCTATTGAGTTTATCCCCATTTTCATCCATGATATTCAGACTTGGGATGGCATCACAGTTAACTCCACGGAACTGACTGACCAGCTACCCATTTAAAAACGTCTTTTTAAAAGTTATGGTTATAAAAGTAATTAAACAATTTTTTGAAATTCTCCTCTTGAATTTTTATACATCTTTAAAAATGTTGTTGGTTTTTTTAGAGAACAAAAAGGAGTAGTCAGTCAGTAACATGCACATAACTTTAGTAAATAACTTATTTCTCCCCATAAATAACTACTATTTCTGTTATATAACAGCAGAAATTTTTTGAGAAAGGAACATGTGAATAATAATTATTATTATTATATTTACAAGTTTAATAAGGTTTGGAGTATAAAAATCTATTTGCAGACTTAAAGAATATTACTTTTAAGGAACAAAGTTTTTTTGTATTGCAGAATAATTAATTAAATAAAAAGGAAGGACTTGGATTAGTGATTCTAGACAATATTCTAATTAATCTATATATTTATATTTAAGCTATGATAAATATAGAACAATGGTCACATAATTTATTTATTTCTCTTCTTTTTACAGATCTGTTCAAATACTATGATTATTTCTTTCATACACTATTTTCCAGACATTAACAACTTTTTAACTAAGCATGATTTTGGCTTTCATAAACGTTTAACATTTAAAAAAATACTGTATAAAATTACAATATAATAAAAGTAAGATTATTCATGATAAAACCCATGCATGGTAAAAAATTAAAAGTATATTTATTAAATTACATTACATATAATATATGATTTCTAAGCAAAGTCAGAAATGCAAAAAATCCAAAATGGAGTACACAAAGCTTATAAATTAGAAATATTATCAGCTTTACATTCTAAAAACTAAAGTACTCCTTTGATTGACATCTGTTAGAGAAATTGATGTAAACATTAAAGTACTCTAGGTTTGAACTTTATTTTAATGTGTGTTTTAGTTAACTTTCAAAAGTACTTAAAGATTATATTTCAATAAAAGTTAAAATGTAATCTAATATATTATTTCATATTCTTCAGAGAGTTCCAAACTTTCATTTAAAATAATTCAGTGAGAAAATTAGCCCTTTCAATCAAATCAATAAAGTAGTTTGTCAGGTCTTATTTCTCAGGAGTTTATTCTCATCTTTTAATTTAACATTTAGCAGTTCATAAGCATTACAGAATACCAAACAATATATACAAAATATATAAAAATAATCATCTAAACAGATAAGTTATCATTATCAATAATTATTGTATTATTGTTTTGCACAGCATACTGTAAAAAAGATACCTTTTCAAATAAATAAATAAATAATCAATTCGATAAATTGTCAACATACCTGTACTCTCTAACAAGGAACCTTGTATCAAAGATGGAAACAAGACTTTCTGAGCCTGGACTGTCATCATTATATCATCAACTAACGAGCATAATTTTTTTATTGATCTCATAGCTAAAGGCATAAGATTGAAAATACCAGGACTAACAGGCTTGATATACCCTTGAGACATCATTAACTACAAGAAGTTTTAAACATCAGAATTTAAAAAAATAAAAATACATAATTATCAGAAAATGCTACTATAAATATTTTACCTTAAAGCTTTTAGAAGGAGAGACATTATTAAGTTTTTTCTCCTTTGGAATAGATTCTGGATAACGAAATACTTGTGTCATAAATTGAAGCTTTGCAGAACTAGGAAAAGAAGCCCGTAATTTTTGTGAAAGGCTCCTGAAATATATAAATAAAAAATTCTAAAATTAAGTTTATATCCTCCCCTCCCCCCCCCCCCCCCAAAAAAAAAAACAACTCTATACATGTATATATAGAATTCTGTGAGTAAATTAAATAGAGGTCATAATATCCGGAAAAATATAGTTAGAGCCTAAAAGGAATCAAACACAACCCTAAAAAAGAAAACCAAAGAAAATTGAAACTCATACCAAGCAATGACTTAATCTACATTTTCACGATTCTATGATACTATTCATTAGAAAAAAAATATTAAGATTTTGATTCTCTATATTAATCTCATTAGACATGAAAAAATTTATAAAACTACATATTTTGTCAGATTAAAAAATTTATATTTCATTTTCAAAAACACCTTTAAATCTAAAAGAAAAAAAACGTTAAATATAACCATCCATCTAATCTATTAACATAAACAATAAATAACAATAACAAAATCCATAAACAATGACAAAAAAATACTCAATTTATACAGAAAATACAAGAAAAATGCATAACTAATTATAGAACTCAAATTAATACTATTTGTATACAATCAATAAACACATGAATTTAAATCAATAAAGAGAGGTTAACCTTTTCCATTAATATATATTACATAAACTGTATTAAGTAAAAATGAAGTTACAGATATTATAGCATTTAACTAACACATAATATAATTTTATTATATCAACAAATGGAATTTTAAAATGAAATAAACAGTATCCATATTTTATACTAAACTATAAGATTTAACAGCAAAATCTACAATTTGAATCTTAATACAGTTTTAAAATTAAAGAAACACGCAATATCGTTAACTAAAATCTTTAGATAAAATCTAAAAGAGCATACAGCCACACCTTAGAGGAAACAATAATATGGCGAAACTCATCTAAATTAATAATAAGATGGAGCAATACTTTTAAATACCATAATCTCGAACTGTAAAAGAGCGAGAAAGCTGAGTCATTTGTTGCACCAGTTATTATTTCTCTCGTGCTTATAGCTATATACTTTAAGTTTTTACGTACATGGGCAATATCTAATCACTATAAAATAAAGATTCCAAAAATTTCGGAAATATTTTTTTTAGTTTATTGTGTGTGTGGGTATATGCAAATTACAAATAAAAGATTTGCAACATATCACTAATTACTAAAAAGGCTATTAACATGAAACGATTGTTTTAGTACATGTATAACAACTTTGTTCAGTTTCATTTCTTACATTTTGTTTCAATCAAGCATTAACCACACTCCTTTCACGCAAAACGAAACTGATAGTGAAGTTTTCCGCAAGCAAACATGCTGTTTCTTCAATTGTTTATTTACCTTTTTCAGTTTTTCCTTCACAGTTAACTTACACCAGCTTTTCAAATCACTTTTTTCCGTTGAATTTATTTGTATTCTTTTCCGACAACTCTTCCGTACATTATTTAAATGAATTAATATTTTTGTTACTAAAAACTTTCATAATAACAATACTAAAATTTAAAAAAACTTTCTCCTGTAATAAATATAGTAACTTCAGGAATGGCAGCCAAATGAAGGTCATGACGTTTTTCATCGCAAGTAAACATTGGTTCTCGATTTCTCCGTTATGGTAGCTTTACAGTTTATACCGTGAGCATAGAGTAAGAAATATAATCGAGCGCGAACTGATCGGTACTTATGCAGGTTTATTTTTGTAAACTTTTGATCCACAGTAGTTTTACTTTATACTCTACAGTAAAATTCGTATGAATTCGCGTGGCTGATTATTTTTTATTTAAATATATTCATTTTTTTTCTTTTATCTTATTTAGTAAAATTTTTCACAAAAATTTTCAAAATGAGAACTTCCATGAAATTCTTCAAGGATATTTCCAAAATGTTAGACTTTTACTCGCAATTTAATCCATCTCCATTATCAATTAAACAGTTCTTAGACTTTGGTAAGTTCGATTTGTTTGAAAATTTTTTAGATGTGTGTGTATGTATGTATGTATATTTTCAGCGGTTGAAATGTTTGTTTGTATTGTAATTTTGTATTATTGCATCCATGAGAATACATTAATCAAATGTATTACTTATTTACTCAAATATACTAATTACTCAGGTGCTTTAGATCCGTGTCAAAGATGTAGTGCGAGAATTAGCATTTATCCCTTATATATTTATTTTTAGGTAATTTCTTTCTCTTTTCATCAGGGTATTTTTTAGATGTAATTTATTATATGTCTGGAAGAAACATATGTTGGGAGCCCAGACTTGTATTTCCTAATAAAAATTTCATTTAGAAAGTACTTAGGGGTAACTTATTGTCTTTAAATATGAGAATATAATACTTTTTTTAATCATGTTGTTATACATTGGATAGTAATTTCTCCATTTTATTAATTAAAAAATAAAAACACAATGTGTGATATCAAGAATCTAAAATCAAAAGTATCCTAATTTGAGATTTGATCATTTTGTATGCATACACTGCCTAAGTATTAAAAATTAATTTAGCTTATATTGTTAATAACATGTGTTCTTATATGAGGTGTTTAGAATATCAGGAATGTGTTTGTTATAACGAATACTTTCAAGTAAATAGATCAGCCCCATTATCCACAGGTAGACAATATGGGACAAATTTTAGCCTCTGTAACCTATAGTATTTGAATGATTTTTTTCTCTTTTAATAAGATTATGAAAGTGTTGTTTTAAAGAGACTAATCTGAATGAATAACTGTAATTTTGTACCAAAAAAATTGTGATTTAAAAAAAAAATTTTCCTCATATTTATCAAATGGAGATATTTGTTTTTAATATGTTATGAAATCTTGAATGCTTTTGGTGTTTAAAATCAAAAATCCCCCTTTAAATAGTGTGATATATATATTTTAAATGTTAAAAACCAAAACCTTTGTTTTAATTGTCATAATTTCTGTCTACAAGAATGAAGAAAGTCCTGTTATATGTTGTTTCAGTGAATATTTCTCTTATGTTTTTAGGTAGCTATACATCTACTTATGTATTTTCTTTCGGAGATATTAACTAGAAAAACTATGTTTTGTAAAAACACTGTTTAAAATTTTTTTTAGTTAATAAAATACTATGATTTAAAAAGTATAAAATGAAAATATATGTATTAATTCTTCTTATAGTATCTATTGTAAGACATTATCTTAATTCATTTTAAGTATATTTTTATTTATTTGGTATAACTATGCCCATGATATTAAAAATAATTTACAGAAGTCAAAAAAAAATTACAGTGTTAAAACTTCTAAGATTTATAAGTTAAAGCTTGTAGTTAGCATTTTACTCTCTTTTCATCTTAAGTGTAACTCTTAGAATGCTTAACATTACATTAAAAAATTATACATTATTTGTTCATAAAATTTATTTGTGATATATATGTATCTTGCTGTTTATATTATTTTTCTGATATCGTTTTGCATATCGCAAATTTATTTGATAGTTTTAAATTACCACTGTGATAAAAGCCATTGACCGAGTTAGAGCGGTTCAACTTGTTTTAAGTCCTTGAATCAAATCCAGACTTCCTCTTCAGTCCAGCCTTTCAGCTTTGCATTGATCTCGTATTTATGTTTGTGTTTGTATTACCTTGAGATCAATTCTCCTAATCCACAAATAATTTTAACAAATTTCAATGTATGTGATCGTAGATGTATTGCATCATATTTGCTTTCATTTAATCAGAGATATTACGTGCGAATTACGGGGGAATGAAATCGGAATTTAGATACGCCCATATCCCCCCCGTCAGAATTTAATTATTTAAGCTTATTTTAAAATTTCATTAATTTGTATTGTATCTATCAATCACTTTAATCCTAGTCTGCAGTTACTTTAAAGCTTCATTAATTAAAATCTAAATGATTTTGTTATCTAAGTTAATTTTGTTTAATTTTCTCTACGGATTGAGAAATTATACTATAAACATAAATAATGAAATACCTCTGTCATAGAAACCATGTAATGCACCTTATTTATATATTTTAGCGACATGTTACAATTCATAATTTCAAAAGATCTACAATGAAAAATTTGCGTATATATCGAGAGCCTTTAAGCAAACCGATATGCTTTCACAGATCGGTCGATAGTTGATATTTTTAGCTGTGTTCATTTAGATTAAAAATATAACTGTAACTTATAATGTAATTTTTACACTATTAGTACATTTATACCAAGTAAAGTGAATGATATGAATTATTTATTATAGCGTTTCATAGATGTATTTTTTTTATGTTACATATTTAGATGATCATTTTTTGCGTAGATATTTAGAAATATTGGCCGATTGTTACATTAAACCTTTCAGAAGCTCGATTAAATTGTTTTGCAACTTTTTTTTCTTTCTTTCGCGTTTATCAATTTGGTAATTATGCATTTGGCACGTTGATCGAGTAGTTATTTACAAATATGCTATGCATTCACTCAGACAGCAGCTCAGCTGGTACACACCTCGCTCTCTGATTGGTCAGATCAGGAGGAAAAACAGGGGTGTGTTGTGAGGTGTTTGCTTAGATTCTGGTTTGCGCAAGTCGCCGAGATGATGAAACATTTCCTCCTTATCGTGATTGAGAAACGCTTTTTATTTATTTGTCAAATCGGTTATCGCTCAGAAAATTCGCCAGCGTGCGACAGCTTTTGCTTTAGTTATTTAATTTTGATGTTGACTGAACTTTTTATCTCAACCCCATTAAACTTTAGATTTTCTAAATTTAGACCCGTTCTATTGAACTGAATCTTCTTCAGAGTATTTTTAGCCTATACTAACGTTCAAGGGTGCAAGTACCTTAATTTTGTATGCACACTGCTGAATGTATACTGGATTTATGTACCTTTTTTGTGTCTTTAAATTTTAAATATTTGAAAGGTTTTCTCGTGTATCCTGTTCATCAAGATTTCTAAAGGATCTTAATGAATAATTAATTTACCATTTTTTTAAAATGTCACTTTCATTTGAAGGTTTTAAAAGAAAGAAATTTTTGTCACAAACTTTCCCCTTATGTAAATAGATTTCTTGCTGCATTTTATATCACGCACACTTTGGATTATTAAATTTCAGTAGTGCTAAAACTTTGAGTCTCTGTTATTAAATAATAATAATAATAATCTGTTCATAACACCTTTTTTGTGTACCTTTTTTAAGTAGAAACCGAGTAAATAAAGTTTCGCTGAAATCGGACCAAGATTACCGAATTTTTGTTATTATTATTAATATTTAATTATATTTCATGTTGCTACCAATCATTAAATTTATATGGAAGATTTTGGTCTCCTCCTTTTTTTCCCCCCCAAATTGCTTCCATCTTTCGGTGAAAGAAAATTTTTGTGAATAGAAAAAATAGTTTTAAGGAATCCGGTATTAACTCGATTAATGTTACTTATTGCCGAGGAGAAGAGAGTAAAATAGTCGATTATTTTGAAAGATTAAAAATCATTCAAAATTGTTGTCATCTGGGAGCATTCTCTAATAAATACTGAGGTGTTATAGTTCAAAATAAAGAGGAATAATTACTGCCATTGCGGAATTATGAATTAGTTATTTCAAGATAAGCCTTCATTTCTGAGCAACACTGAATTGACACTACTTTTTCATAACTATTTTTACTTTTTATAACATTTTTACTTCCTTTTCAATATAGTGGAGAACCCAACGGATGACCGGTGGTGAAACAATTCCCAGATACTTATCAATGACCGTTATTCTTCTTGTATTTTTAATCACTAATCTATGAAAGTTTTCCCCTCGAAGCATTACTCCCAAATACCACATTATAGTTTTCAATCATCTTAACCAGAATTAGAAGTCTGGTCTTTTCGACCGTCCAAGTATATCCCATAATAAGTTTGGTTTCTAAATTGAACGTTTTGACTTCTTTCTGCTGCCTTTTCTTTGCGTTGCCATCTTTTTTCAAGCATTTTGCTTTCTTTAAAGTCAATATTTCCAATTACCATTCTTCGAAATGTCCTTTGATTCGTTATATATTAAAAAAATAAAATCTCTTTAAGCTACAGGTACTTTAATTTTGAATATTATAATTTATGAATAAGTTTTTGTTAGTTTAGACAAATTAGACGTAATTGCTGAACATTAAAGTTATTTTGGCAGCCAAAAAATTTATTTGATTTAGCTGAGATTTCGTACTATAAATAGGCTGTGTAATTGGCAACTTTTCCACATATAGGAGGTTTAAATTCATGGTTTTGATTTTTTTTTTTTCACTCCATCCTAATGTGCAGTCAGTCTAGCTCACAAAAGAAAAAAAATAGCGTCTTCCAAACTGTGATTCAGAATTTATATTGCTTATAGATTAAAAAAAAATAATAATAATGAAACACACCCTATGCCATGCTAAATCCGTAATAAAGACGAAATATGGGTCCCTGGCTGCTGGGTACCCTAAGATGTATATCTTTACATAACTGATCCCTGTATCTGGTTGTGTTCCCCATGAAGGGTTTGGTGTTCATGTCAAATGCTGGGTAACACAATATAACAACATTACATAAAAGCCGATCTGCTAATGATTTCTTGCCTTGGCTCTCCTCAAGCTCAGAATGAACTACTTTGTGGGGTACCTGGGCGTAAGCTGAATCCCCAGTACTACATACAGATAGTATTGATAAAGTGCTCATGAGAAAAATTTAAGTGATGAATAAATGCATACATAAAGTTAAAAATAAGTTATAAATTGAGATACCTTAATGGTATACGTAATAAAAAGAAGGAAAAGTGAAATTAAGTAGAGTTTAAAGAGAGAAGAAAGTAAGGAAAAAAGGTAAAAAATATTAAAAAAGAATTAAAAAAATTTTTATAGATTTTTTTATATTTTTAATGTATTTATATATATATATATATATATATATATATATATATATATATATTTATTTTTTTTATTTTTAAATTATAAAGAAAAATAAAGTAAGGAAGAGTTTTGAGAGAAAGATTAGTCCGGAGCAGGCTCTAAATTCTCACCTTGGCGAGATTGAACGCAGAGTATTTATACTCGCGTGCGTCTTTTCGCACGTGCCGAAGGCGTGGTTTCTGATGTGCAATAGCATAGCGCTGCTGCCACCCACGTAACTTTTCATCAACAAACGGTCTAGTTTGTGGAATAATTTGTGGAAGGCCTAATTCAATTCCTACTATTAGTTCACACTCTCCCTATATATATCTTGTTCAAATTTTCAATCGTTAATAAAATACTTTTTATTCATCCACTCAAGTTCAAATACATTTTTTAAAACTTGTAGTGGATGACACTTGATGTTAGTACAGTTTTATCAAATATTAATTCATTAATTAAATTTAATTAATCGATTTTAGTTTTAGACGTAGAGCGTCTCTTGCTCTTGAATATTAATTTCCCCTCTTCTTACTCTGTAAACGGTAGCACTGCGGTAGCGCGGGCTCTTCCCGTCCTGTAGATTGCGGGATCGAATCCCTAACCTGACAAACTTTTTCTCTCTCCCCCCCCCCCCCCCTAATCTCGCACAGCAGGCAAGGTTCTGGCAGGCAATCCTTTTTTTCAATTCCTACTATTAGTTCACACTCAAATTTTTCTTTGTTGACCTAAGTAGGAATTGACTTTAAAAAATTTTGTTTTTATATTACTTGTTTAGTTTCAACTTGTGCATAATGCGAATAGATCCCTTAATTCGTTAACGGATAATTTGTTAATGCAAAATCCATTTACGAATGATGAGGTTTCTGGTAGGAAGAGAAGTGTTAAATTATACGTGTCGACATTTGTGTTCGGATAAAAGAAACACGGGATAATTATTAGTGATATTAACTGACTACAAAATAGAATCCCAAAAATGTTTATAAAAATTTTAAATATTTCTTTAAGTTTTTGTGGTCTTCGTTTTAGCAAGAATACTTCCCCCTTCCGAAAAATGTATCCCATCCCGTCTCACTCGTACATACGTTGGTTCCATCACTCAAACCGATAATTATAACCCATAGAAATGAAGATTTTTTTTATTGAAATATATAACTCAACTGTTATACCATCTCTCCGTTATCGTTTGCCTGTGTGATAAAGTATTAAGAGGGTAATAAGAAAGTCATTTTTTAATAAAGTATTAGATTAGTGATTACTACAGCGAGATAACCATGTTTGAAACGGATTGGGTTCACGGATTGGGCTCTTTTAGTCTTTATGGTAACTGATAAGAGTTTAAATTTATTTAATCTGTATAGATAAGTATAATCCTTTGCGTGAAAAATTTATTACCACTGTTTATAGTGGACGACACGTAATTATTCTCCGATTCTACTCGATTAGGATTGATTTTATCTTACAGAGTGAGAATCTGCTCGAGTAAAACGATCAACTCGTTGCCAAATGAGCCGCTCACTTGCCAAATCGATTCATTCCATAAAACAAAAATTGGAGAAAAGTGATAGAATAATATACATAGTTTTTAAAAATTCCTTTTAAAATATAAATTCAAATGATTATTGTTGACTGTATTATCGCAGGGGTAGCTTTTATCTAACGACGTTTAAAATGTATAAGATAGAGATAATGTAGAGATCCTTGCAGTAATCGTTATTATTATTACAATTTTTGTGTGACTAAGGGAGTTAATCGATTTGAAAAGTGAAAAAGAGTAATAACATCGAATTCAGTCTTCGAATCATTTTTAAATTGTATTGAAAATTCAATATTTTCCACATCCAAATAATTATTATAGTCTCATTCTTCTTGATATGAGGCGGTGAAAGGCAAAGTGGTGTAAGTCAAAAACGTTTTACTGCAAAAACTACAAAAATTCCACTATAAATTGAATAAATTATAATTCATAATAATCTATATATTTAAGTTGCTAAGCCGACTTTTTGGGGCAGTCCGTGAGAGAAAACTACTTCATCAATTTGCTTCATTTTGGTCTTAGGGCCTGTTCACATAGGAGTCCGTTGCGTTGCGTTAAGGAAAAGATGACGTTGAGACGAAAATAAACCAATCATAGGCGTTAAAAAATTCATTGCTAATCGTTTGGAGGCCTATGATTGGTTTATTTTCATCTCAACGTCATCTTTTTCCTTAACGCAACGCAACGGACTCCTATGTGAACAGGCCCTTAAACGAAAGATTGTGATCTGTAGATTTGTCAAATTTGACTTTAGTAACAGCAAATTCTATAAATTAGCGATAATTTACAATTAAAAATTTATTTCTGCGCATGCTCAGTGGCATGTTTAAATCTGTCTTTAGAAACTCACTGTTTTTGCGCATGCTCAGTGACACGTTTTAATGATAAACACGTTTATTCATACGGAATGTCTCTAGATCTCTCTCTCTGCCATTTTTATTTTTATCATAATTATGTTTGTGAAACAAAAGATTAAACCTCATGGAAATTGTTTATTTCGAGCTATTTAATTAGCGATAATTTACAATAAAAAAAATTTTGCTCTCTGCGCATGCTCAGTGACATTTTTAAATCTGGCTTTAGGTACTCACTAAGCACGAGCTCGCTTAAACACATTAATTTATTTCTGCGCATTATTATAATTTTCAACATTTGGCAACGATGTGTTGAGTATAATTTGTGTATTAGTACATTTATTTACTATCTAGCCGTCATGTTTTGACGGGTACCAACTTGTTATTATAATATTGCAAATAATAATTATTTGCAATGCCACTATAAATTGAACATGGAGATTACATTTTTGCCCTCAAATAAAAAAAGTTGAAAATGTGACTTACACCACATTGCCTTTCACCGCCTAAAACGGTATAATTTTCCTTATTTCTGAAAACAACTAATACTAAAAGTGAAATACAGTGAAACATCTCTAGCCGGCCACCCCTTGAAACGGCCACTTTTCTTTTGGAACCATGACTGGCCGCGACAAAAAGAGCATTTTTCTTAGTACTTATTTCCATTCTATTTCGACTGTCTGTCGGTAACTGTAGGCTCGAGTCCCTCTGTTAGAATGGATGTAAGTAGCTGTTCGGAATCGGCTTTAAACTGTAGGTCTCGGTCTGTTTACCCCTTGTGTAGCACATAAGTGAGTTTAGCATTCCAATGATAGGACCTTGCTATTTTGAATGGATGTTCTGCTATAGATACTGGGACTTGATGCCGATGGGTAAAGGTACGAGTCCCACACGGTTTCTGAATGGGAATTATTATATTACTAGCGGCCCGTCCCGACTTTGTCCGGGTTGAACAAAATATTATACCAATAAATTTCCAGTTGACAGCCTATAAATTGTAAATCTTTCTTTACCTTAAATATCCAATAAAAAACGTAGTTCCAAATGTTGTTTTCTTCAATAAGCCCTTTAACGTTGCCAGTTTCAAAAATCCTTTTTGTATTTATCAATACCTCCTCTACTTGAATCTTTAAAATATTAAACCTTTTCCTTACGGGGTGGGATAGCATATATCCGAAGCACATACTCTCGAAAAATATGGTGTGGTGTCGGCAGAGATATAGTCTCGAATTCCACTTCATTGTGACTTTCCTAACTGCTTTGCCCCCGAAGAACACCTGGACATCCTGGGAACGGAGGGTGAATCTTGCAGAAAAGGACTGAATAATAATCTTTTGTCGTTCTATCTAGAGGCTATTTCTTTTCAGGCGAGAGACATCAGAAGGACGGTTCACCCACGGTTCATTCATTTTCAGCCTTTTGAGAGATGAAAGAGGCACGGGGTGCCGATGAACTACTATTGAAATTCTTCTTCAATAGTAAGAAAGCAATTAACGACTCTTTCCCCTGACTCCCCACGCTGAATGTCCCACACGTAAAATGGGGATAGGAAGTAGATAACATTTTCCCGTTCTAAAGAGTGATTTCGAAAAACAGACCCCGCAAGCTAAAGGGTGTTGCTATGGTTACTTGACTGCGGTTGACAAAGGAAAAGTTGTAAGGTATATTGTAATGTACAAAAGTTTTTTTTAATTAAAAAAATACATAAAATTCCAGTGTACCACAAAGTATCACACGGGACTTACAGTTACCCCCCACATACAAAATCTGCTCTCTCTCGCTTTATATATTATTATAGAAATATAGATACACATTGCTATCTCAAAATTAGAGTAAGAGATGAAATAAAAATACAAAAATAAAAAAAGGATTTTAAGTAAAGAAAAGAATGTTTTTTTAATTATTTTAAGCACCTAAAATAATATTTAAATTAATATTACGTTACTTAATCATTAAAGTTAATTTTTTAAAAGAAAAAGGTGTGCCGAAGAACGGCTAGTTTCGAACCGCTAACGTCAGAACATAAGCCCACCGCGATAGCACCACGCTAAGGAACCTTCGAGTCTTCGTCACAAAAAGCGGTAGAGGACAGTAGCGGTAACAATGGAAATTGTTAGGATTAAGCCCCTAACTTTATTTCTACTGATCAGATATACATAATATATAGCCTATGTCCATCTGGAATAATGTACCTATCAAACAGTGAAAGAATTTTTCAAATAGGTGCAGTGGTTCTGGAGATTACCCTCCACGTACAAAATCGCTCTCTCTTTATATATAAGTATAGATGAGGTATACTGTACTATGGTGCGGCCCGCGTAATGGAACAAACATATACTACATGTGGCCCGAGAGAAAAAAAAAGGGTTGAGTATGACTGGACTTGCAGAATAAAGGACTTACGCCAGTGACTCATCCACGAGCATCGAATATTTAGGCGAAAATGCCTCTGTTAGTTTCATTTGTTGTAGTATCAGTAGTCTTGCTACATTTTGAATCACCTTTAGTGAATGTCAGAAAATTGCGTTGTGTGTGTTTTTAACGGTAAAAATATTATGAAGCACGTACGAAGTTTAAACCATAAACAGTAGTTCACAATTGAAATTTTAGCCAGCTTACGAAATGTAGCCAACGTTATTTATTTACTTTCTTCGTGCAGCGTTGCGTCACTGCCTTCACCTCTTCATCAGTGTGGCCTTCAATCTAGAGCTGTTATCTGATTGCAAGGGATGATGACACTTGCTCAATTTCTCTCGCTTTTCTACGATATGCGGTTTGTTTTGTGTCTCCATGTAGGATAAGTGTTTTGTTTAGGTTCGTTTTATACACAGAACAAAACCTAAGACCATAATCTATCATTTTTAATAAATGTTTGGTTCAAGATATCTGAAACTTATTCTAATTTTCCAAGAATATCACAAGCAATATTTTTTTTGCGGATCGTTGATTAGCAGTAGGGTAGCGAACTCAATTATTGATTGTGTTGGGCAGATGCGGCTTTTGAGTTGAAACTTCCTTTATTTCTACTGCAAATATTTTACTCTGTCTAACCTAATTTTCCTCCCTAGAAATTCTCTTTTAGCTTAGTTTAATATGATGGGAGTCGGTTCATTAACTAGATATAAACGTTTTTAAAACTTTGTCGGTTTTAGTATTTTATTTATTGAAAAAAAATCAATTAAGTTTAGAATTAGTGCTTCGCAGTTGGTGATACAGTATTTATTCATTAAAGTTGTGTTCTCTGATTTATGACACTTTATATCCAATTCCTCCAATGCACCAGACAGGACCCGGCATAGCAACCAAAATAATGTTCCGGAATCGAAACCTTGCCTGTGAATATACTGAACAGCCTGAACTGCCAACGCAGTTCAGGCTGAGCAACCTCAGGGGCGACAAGTGGGAGGCGCGTACCTTCATCCCAACCCCACAAACCACATGGAGGGGCTTTCCGGGCCACAGATCTAATGTTTCCATTTCGGCGGCGTTTGTCGGGACTTGAACTGAGCACTCTCAGTAACGCATTCTGACATGGTAATCACTAAGTTGCCCCGGGTCAATAACACTTAATTTCATCCATTGGGAGATACAGATCTGTTGAATCTCGAGCCAAAATATATAGCCCACTGTAGAAAGCACATTGCTGTCAAGGCGTATTTCCCCAACTGAGTTACCCTTTCTAAATGTGTATGGCCGCTTAAGAGGTTGAATACAAACCACTAGATTTAATCTTAACTATCAGTGTTTTTTAGCTTTTAATGATTTTTTTCTTAAGATTTTTTTATTCGCCAGATTTACCTTAGATCATATGTACCGCACCCAACTTTCCTCAGTGGAAGTTTAGACTATGTGTTTCAGTCATTATCACTGATGTTCACTTTGTTTAATAATATTGAGCACTGTAAACAACAGCTTTTCCTTTTAAGGGTTGATTTATACAGGCACGTAAAGGGAACGTAACGGGAACGAGCCGAGCTCGAGCGCCGGATGGATGTGTTTATACAGAGACGGGAGTAGAAAGTGGCGGGAACGTGTTTCATTAGCTGTGAAAGATTTGTAACGTCATGGCGCGGTTTCATTTTTCAGTTAAAGATTTAGCCATTATCACACTTTTGTTAGAGGAGGAGGAAGAGGAGAGCCAGGGCCGTGCTTAGGGGTGGACAAACTGGGTAGCCGCCCAGGGCCGCCATTTTTATTTCTCATAGCAACACTTTTCTAAATGTTACGGGTTTTTAAAGAAATCCCTCATTTTTCGCGGTTTCTATAATTCAACTTATAAAAATATATATGTTTCGATTTTTTCTAAAGAATCGAAGAAAGAATCTTAATTGACAAACTACCCTTTTGGTTCGAAAAATTTCTCGGTTAAAAAAACATAATTTATCTTCAATTCAGTTATAGTAAACCCTTGATTATCAATCCTTTTTTTCAATATCAGTTTCTACTATCTGTCAGTCACTACATACAGTCATTCGAAGAATTATAAATCGTTTTGTCGGACTTTGTTCGTTTTCACGGAATAGTTACAAACTGAGAAAAACGTGAACATATCCTTGTGAACGAATACTAATACCATTTGGTCAAATGTTTGCTCTATTCAAAGCAAACAATAGACAAGACATTTCTCCAGGGAGTGTAAGACAAATAAGTAAATGCACTCCAAACAGGGCCGCCCAGAGACTTTACGGGGCCTGGGGCAAACTTCTGTTGGGGGCCCCAAGAAAACTGATTAATCGAATAATTTTTTTTTTTTTTTTGGGGGGGGGGGCCCTTTTTTCAGGAGATTATTTTGAATTTTGAAGTACGGTACAAGTTTCAGAATTTTCTTTCGGAGAAAATCTAATAAATAATTTTTTAAAAATTTTTGGGGCCCCTCCGGCAGTTGGGGGCCTGGGGGAAAAGTGCCCCAGTTGCTGCCCCCCCCCTCTGGGCGGCCCTGGCTCCAAACCTGTTGGGAAGAAAGGGGTTTGAAGGCTGAAGGAGTGAGGTAAACAAAAAATGGCTTTTACTTGTTCTCCCTATCATTATAATGGATTTTATTTCCCACTTTTCCCACAAGAATTGAAAATATTACAAAGCAGGTACAATCAGAATGCTTTGAATACGGATTGTACGCCTGTCCTCCTTGACACTTATTTCTAATGAAAATGATCTCTCATCGTCTTTGGACTTTTCACTTTTAATATACAGTTTTGCTGCTCAGAAAACAAGAAAAATTGCTTTATAACCAACAAATCCATGCATGTAAGTATTTGTTTTTAACAATTTACACTTTCTAAATCGTGTAAATAATTTTTCCATTGTTTCATTATTCATACAAATTGATAAATTTTATATTTTAGTGGACCAATTGTAATTTCAAGTATAATTTTCTCCTATTGCCTTCCGACTTCACGTCGCTATATAAAGGTCGATTTATATAGCGACGTGAAGTGAACGTAACGGGAACGAGCCGAGCGCGCGACGAGTCGGCGTAATCATTTCCTCCCTGTTTTTCAATGGAACTGTTTATACTGCGCCGTGACACGTCCGATTCTCGGCAGATTCCCGGCCGAGAATCGGCGCCAACGATTCGAAGCAGGAAGTCGTTCACTGCGCGGCCGTCTCTCTTTCATGGCAGAAAGTAAACAGTGGCTATTCAAGATATAATTTACATACTGTTATTTATGTCTGATAATTAATATGGATGATGAAAACTCATTGAGCTGGTGAGAGGTTTTGTACGATTTGGCCCATCAAAATACATGGATCCAAAGTTCAAAATGACAATTCGGAAGGCAATAGGAGAAAATTATACTTGAAATTACAATTGGTCCACTAAAATATAAAATTTATCAATTTGTATGAATAATGAAACAATGGAAAAATTATTTACACGATTTAGAAAGTGTAAATTGCTAAAAACAAATACTTACATGTATGGATTTGTCGGTTATAAAGCAATTTTTCTTGCTTTCTGAGCAGCAAAATTGTATATTAAAAGTGAAAAGTCCTATGATGATGAGAGATCATTTTCATTAGAAATAAGTGCCAAGGAGGACAGGCGTACAATCCGTATTGAAAGCATTCTGATTGTACCTGCTTTGGAATATTTTCAATTCTTGTGAGAAAAGTGGGAAATAAAATCCATTTTAATGATAGAGAGAACAAGTAAATGCCATTTTTTGTTTACTTCACTCCTTCAGCCTTCAAACCCCTTTCTTCCCAACAGGTTTGGAGGGAGGGGGGCAGCAACTGGGGCACTTTGCCCCAGGCCCCCAACTGCCAGAAGGGCCCCCAAAATTTTAAAAAAAATTATTTATTAGATTTCCTCCGAAAGAAAATTCTGAAACTTGTACCGTACTTCAAAATTCAAAATAATCTCCTGAAAAAAGGGCCCCCCCCCCCAAAAAAAAAAAAAAAAAAATTCGATTAGTCAGATTTCTTGGGGCCCCCAACAGAAGTTTGCCCCAGGCCCCGTAAAGTCTCTGGGCGGCCCTGTTTGGAGTGCATTTACTTATTTGTCTTACACTCCCTGGAGAAATGTCTTGTCTATTGTTTGCTTTGAATAGAGCAAACATTTGACCAAATGGTATTAGTATTCGTTCACAAGGATACGTTCACGTTTTTCTCAGTTTGCAACTATTCCGTGAAAACGAACAAAGTCCGACAAAACGGTTTATAATTCTTCAAATGACTGTATGTAGTGACTGACAGATAGTAGAAACTGATATTGAAAAAAAAGGATTGATAATCAAGGGTTTACTATAACTGAATTGAAGATAAATCATGTTTTTGTAACCGAGAAATTTTTCGAACCAAAAGGGTAGTTTGTCAATTAAGATTCTTTCTTCGATTCTTTAGAAAAAATCGAAACATATATATTTTTATAAGTTGAATTATAGAAACCGCGAAAAATGAAGGATTTCTTTAAAACATTTAGAAAAGTGTTGCTATGAGAAATAAAAATGGTGGCCCTGGGCGGTTACCCAGTTTGTCCACCCCTAAGCACGGCCCTGGCTCTCCTTTAACAAAAGTGTGATAATGGCTAAATCTTTAACTGAAAAATGAAACCGCGCCATGACGTTACAAATCTTTCACAACTGAAACACGTTCCCGCCACTTTTTACTCCCGTCTCTGTATAAACACATGCAGCCGGCGCCCGGGCTCGGCTCGTTCCCTTTACGTGCCTGTATAAATCAACCCTAAATCGATCTTAATGGTATAAAATAATTTTCATTACTCTTGTCTTTTTGGAGCCTGTCGTTCTTCAAAATATATCCTTCTAAACTCCGATGAACCACCACAAATGGATTTTTGCATATTTGAACTCTCTGATAAGCAAGAAGAATGGTTAGTACTCTATAATGTGTAACGCTTTTTTAAGTCCATAAACTACGCTGCTAAATTCAGTCTTACCATACCTACGACACAGGGGAAAATTATTCTGGATTAGTATTAACCAGCATGTAGTGAGAATCCTTGTATTTCTTGCGGTCCATCTTTTTTTATTGAAATTGAATAGCGGGTTAATTTATTTTATTTTACGCACACTTGTCATCTGTCTCAAGTTTTATCCTGATTAATTTACTAGATCTTTTAGTCTGAGTAATACCGTCCTTGTGTGATAGCCTTGTAATCAATTTCTCACAAAGTCGTTATTTTAAGCTTATTTCAGTCAAAAGATTTACTTTTAAGGTTATCGAGGTTGCTCATTTTTCTCATAAATTTGGCTCTCAGAAGCTGAAAGGAGAAGAAGAAACAGAAGTTTAGAAACTGTGTTTTGAAGTGCTTATTATTTTTACCTCAAGTTTTAAACCCTAGAACCTGTTTTATCATCAAATGAAATTTCATGAAGTCTGTGCATATGCATTATTTTAGATGCTTTTAAAAAAATTGTTGTTTTTAAAATTTATTTTATTAACCCAGTTTCATTTCTCTAGTTTTTAATTTTAATGTTATGATTTCTGCCTTATGAAGATTTTCCCTCAAAAGCCGACTGTTTTAGATAGCCCAGCCATGCTTTATATTGGGTCAGTTTTCTGCTCGTTTCGTAATATTCAGTAGCATTTAGTCTGATTATCATGTTCATGATTTAAGAATTCGTTTTTTAGCCTTTTATGCATGTTATTTTAATCTCTTTCTTGTCATGATAATCATTTTCTATCATTGAAGGAAGATCCTTGTAGCAAATATTTTTGTTAGTTTGCCACTTACAGTTTTTTTAAAAATTAAATTATAAAAGTTTTGTCGTAAGTAAAAGTGCATAAAAGGTTCAAATTATCATCAGAACTTACAAGCTTAAAAAGAATTAATCATTTAGTTTTTATCAGACGTGTAATTTACTCTAATTATATTCGCTTCGGATATAAATTATTCAGTTACCCCATATTTTTCTAAATCTCTCTGACCCTTTCTACAGATACAGTTTTCGCTAATCTCAAGTGCTTGTTTTAAAGGCATTCCTTTTCCTTTTTAAAATTAAATTGTGAAACGTATGTTCTGTAAACAGTGAGATCATTTATCTCGCAAGATTTCTGAGGGAGGGAAGTCTTAGGTTATTCAGTTTATCAGTTGCTGAGCTGTTGCTCTGCCGGGGAGATCGAACGTGCATGTTCGCTGTTATGGTGGGTTGAAAACTTGTGCTAGTAGGTTTTCGGATATTACCCAAATATATAATGCAGGTACAGTATATTTTCTCAAAGGAAGAATTTTACGAACGCATTCTATCATAGCGAAAATATCGCCGTCAATAAATGCTCCTGTCAACATTCAAAAACTGAATTGACATGAAATAAAAAATTTAACATTTTAAACTGCACCGTGATACCTTCATTTTCAATTTGCCTGTTAAACTCAAAGTATATCTATCCCACTCTTTCGTAATTTTGAACTATTATTATGAATCCTTTTTAGTTATTACCCCTACTGAAAAACCTTTTCTTAGAATTAATATAAGAAATATAAAATCGGTAGCGTTGCCAAAGTAAATGCATTTTTGGCTGTGTGACAAAATCAAAGAATGAGTTGCGCATTCGATTTCTTTTTTTCCCGATATATTACATTATGCTAAATACTCTTTGATTGAATATAAAATTGGAACTTTCTAAGTGTAGTTTTTAAGTTATTGATAAATCTTAGTTGGCACTGCATTAGTATATCGGATAATTTCGTTTTAATTAAGAACATTTTTTTTTTTTGGAAGCGGAATGTCTTGACATTTTTTGACTTATCAAATATTGGGAAGTTTTCTGAAGTGTTTATAATCGATGTTTTTGTATTAAATTGTGTTATAATGTGTTGAGTGATCTGTAAATATTTTGACCTTTTTCTTTTTGTTTACTCTTGGTAATTCATTGGGTATTCGGTACCTGAATCTGCGGGCTCGAGCCCTGCCGCAATAATGTTTGCAGCCGTTCGGAGTCAGTTACGAACTGTATGTCTTAGTCAGTTGAACCTTCCCATATTAACCTTCAAAGCCATCTGATAATTCAGTAATGTGATCCCGGATTGAATGGCCCTTGTAAATTAAATGCATTTCGCTGAAAATTTTTCCGGATTAGATTTTTTTATTAAAGTGCATTATAGACGTTTATGTATATGTGGAAATTATTCCTTGTCGAAAGGGAAAGAATGAAAAGTGTCCCCGAAATTACTTAGTAGTAGTTTTATTGTTTTGCTTACCTTGGGCTCTCTCAGTATTCTAAAAAGCAAAATCCTAAGAATCTGAGTAAAATTGCAGAGAAGCTTTCATTACATGACCTCATTCAAACATTTTTATAATTTACTTTAAATCTATTCGTTGGTCACCTTAATTTACATGTGTGTGAGGAAAAAAAAGTAAAACAAACGCAGTTTTTTTTATATTTTTTTTATTATTTATTTATATAAAAAGTGTACCTTAAGGCTCCTGTGTACTAACCCTGTCGGATTTGCTCACCTCAATGTTGACCTATGGAGAAAATGTGTTCAAGGATTGCCGACTTGGATTGAAAGATTTTTTTAAAAAATGTACTCCGTAATAGAAAGAAATTTTACACCTTTGGGCATTTTTCGTTATTTAAAAAAAAAAAAATTAAATTATTCGTAGGGGGGGGGGGAATCTGGCACAGTGTGTTTTAAATGCTCGTAAATTCCTCTGGAGAACGAAATTTGTAAAATGAATCCTGTTGCAAGGTACAGAAAAGTTCAGGCTTTCTGAAAATACCATTTTTATTGGATTATCAGAATTTATGTAGCTGCAAATAGTAGACAAATTTTTTCCATAGGTTAACATTGAGGTGAGCTTATCCAATAGGGTTAGTACACAACAGCCTTAGTATCCAAACGTTTTATATCCGACGAAGTGTGAGGAACACCTTACAAAAAATGGCTTCCTCTCATAAGGTAGAAATGATCTGCCAGAAGGAGGTTAACGTGCTGATCATGTTTCTCCTGCAGGCGTACAGTTTCTTTTTATGAAAATTAATTAGTATGCCATCTGGCATAGAAAAGGAGCGTTTGTTCGAATGAAAAAAGTAGCTTTGAAGAGAGAGTGCATTTCTATCTATTATCTAACTGCCTTACTCGTCTTTTGTCAGAGATTTTACAGGGAAGTAGGGGAAAACTCACACTGTAAAATAAGAATTCGATTTCATTTAGCCTTCACTCGCCCCATATGTCCTTCGGAAATTAAATAAGGATAAATATTCAAGCTCTTAATAGTATTGTCATATTTGGAAAGACATTTTGTGGAATGTTACGATTTGAATATAACTGCGTTAACCTTATTTAATTTGTTAGTTTGGATAACATACCACAAAAAGCCGCAGGTCCACTTTCGTACGCGCGTATGATAGTAAAATGACAGATTAAAGGCATTTCGCAAAATTATATTAATTTTCGTTTTGCTGAAGTACAGTAACCACCGCTTATACTGATCAGTGGTTATAAGAATCAACCGTTTATAAGAATCAATATCGCGAAAACAAAAACAAATGTATTATTTCCATGTTAAAATTTTCGCTTTAAAGAATCAATCCACCGGTTTTAAGAATCAGTTTACACCCTTCGCTTTCCTTTCATTTTTCCAAAAAAGCCACTTAAACCCTCAAAAGGCACGACGTTCTTTCTTGTTTTTTTAAAGAAAGATTGATAAGATGGGATGGAATATAGTCGTAAAATTCATTTCTTTCTTTGTTAGACATAACATAATAGTTTCCCCTTAAACCCTTTAGCACAACACTGTCCTATTAGCTTGACCTACGGGCATCTTTACCCGTTCGGGTTCGATTTCACTTTTCTGCACTGACAAACAAAAATAGGGACTCCTTTTTTTTTCCCCCACCTTTCACATCCTGGTTGCGGCTTCCTGGACCCTGAAACACATAAATCTTCGGCGAAGTGTCCACTATCACTTAGGCAAACGTGACATTAGTAGATTCAGCGCGTTATCAAACCGTGAAACGTAAGCTAGAGGGTGAATCTTCGTCTGAGACTATTGGTATTGAAAGAGGTATTGAAACAGCCTCCTGAAAACTTCATTTCGTCAAACTACCACAGAAAACTTTTTCTTGCTCCTTTCCTGTAGTTGAAATGTTAAAACTGTTAAGCAGGTATGATGTAACAAATATTGGATTTTTTTCTTCTCTCACTATAATCATGTGTATTTACTTATAGGTCTAGAAATTAAGTTGTATTTTTAAAATTATAAAGAATAATTTTAATGAAAGATAATTAACGTAAATTAAAGAGTATTTTATGGTAAATTATCTAATATATGTATATATAGGTGTGTGTGTGCCTGTCCAAATGCTGGGTGGAAAAAATCGATTAAAGGTTTTAACATATTTAAGTTAAAATAAACAGGGTTTGATTACTAATTAGTTATTACCCATTACTTAATTACCCAGGTTCGTTTTAACCCCAGCATGTAAACACTGTAGAAAAGGTTATACACAACTTAAATGTTTTATATAAATGATGAGGACCAATATTTAAAAATTAACAACGAATATTTATTACACAAATAAACAGTTAAATTACAGTATTAAAATGGTTATCCAAATAATTACATGGATAATAAAAAATGTTCTAAAATTATTAATAATCTTTCAAATAACAAATTGGGTCCTCACCGGATAAAACAAGGTATGTATCATTTACGGGATTTTAATTTAAATTTAAATCTTAAAATAGTACTGTCAACAGGCAACAGAAATGTAAAGACTGACTTACCCCAAATCGGCGTTGCTACGGGAACATTAATATTGTTCCATCTTTTTCGCAGGGGGGGGGGGGGGGGTTCGAGAACCCTACCCCAGAGCGGGGCCCGAAGGCCCTTTCCTCACTGCGAAAGAATCTCGTCTGCTCTCAACTCTCTGAAAAACTTTCTCTCTCTAACTCTGTATCATTTCTACCCCTTAATATTTATCTCAACTTTTTGCATACATGTTTTCACCTTCCAATCACAGTATTTTCTTCTCCATATAAACTCCACCTACGTCTTAAAACCCTTTTCTAGTGGCCCTAATATTTCTCTTTTATTAAAATCACACTTCTCATTGGACCTATACTAAACATTTTCATATTCTTTCACATTTTTCCCCTGTTCCTCTCTACATTTTTTTTATATTTTATTTTCTAACACCTGGTCAGTTTTATAACATCTTTTCCTGACCATGATCCGACAATACTGCTACTGTTGCGTAAATTTCACTACAATCCCTTCAATTCCCATTCCTTATTCTAAAGGGGCTTTTTCGACTGACCCTCGTCCAACGCAACTCTTTTATCATGGGGCCTTTGACTAACCGCGATCTAATTTTACTATTAAGCCTTTTCTTATGGGGGGCCTTTATATGGGAGCGGCGGCTATTTCCAAACCTTCCCCTCTCTACCATAAATATATTTTTATTGCGTACGTTTCCCTTTTCTAACAATCTTTTAAACTTATGTAAAAGGCCTTTTCTTATGCTGACTCTTTTTTTTTCCTTTCGCTACGTTTTACAATGCATAAAAGAATCTTGAAATGCCTTGTAGCTTTTAACAAATCTGCGAAAACCTTTTGCTGGCTTAAAGAGCCAGCACAAAAACCTAAATTTCGGCTATAAGAATCAACCGCTTATAAGAATCAAAAACAGTAATAACAAACGTGATTCTTATAAGCGGAAATCACTGTATATATAGGTCACAATTGTCTATTTCAGTCATAAGAAAAATATGTGTTGTAACTATCATATATTTCACACACCACATTCACTCTTTTTTTTTCTCTCTCAATTAACACAAACTTAAGCCAGAACAAGTATCGAACCCACCATCTTCGACATCCCAGGCCGACCGACATTCTAGCCACTGAACAATCGAGCCATATAGGCGATCAGTGTCGTAAGAATTTAGATTACACGAATAATTTATCTATGTAATATAAATTTCCCATGCGTTCTGTTTGCTGTGGTACATTTTATTTCAATTTTAATAGCTATGGTAATCCTTGCTCTCGGTAATTTTCGCTTGTACTTTCAATCAATTTCGATTAATCGAGTGATCGCATTTACTGAGAAATGATACTGTTCTCAACATCATGACAAAACGGATTACTTACAATCCTAAAATAGATTTAATTGGTTACTTGCTAAAATCAATCGCTTAATGATATCAGTGGCTGACGGTCAGCTAGCTGGCTGAGAGGAAACGCGATAAAGATAGAAAACATATGCCTTTTTCTCGCTGAAAACTAGTGCAGTGGCTGAAATATTTGTATATGTTGTAAAATTTCCTAGTTCTTTTTGTAATACAGTTAAGTTTTTCAGGCGCATTCTAAATAATCATCATTTATATTTGATACATGTTTGTATAGCCATCATATTGAGTACAGGTTGTATTGATGTAGGAAAGTACTCTGGAAAGGAGAAAAAAAAGTGTTTATTTATTTTTACTTTTTCCAAACATTTGTTGATGATGTCAAAAGAACTCGTTGAGAAAAACAATAGATTTTGAATCAGAGAATTTGAAGTCGTAATTCTTGTACTCCTTTATCTTGTGACACCATAATCTTTTGAATATTTATTTGTCAGGCAGACGATTTTGAAATAACGGGAAAAATAGTGTCGTATTTAGAACAGCCGATAATTTACATAATAAGGCTTTACTGATGCTACCCAATTCTGTTTACGTTTGTAATTCATTGGAAAAAATGAATGGACCCGAGGAAAAACTTCTTTCTCTATTATGGAATATAATTTTTTTAAAAAATCTTTAAATCCAAATCGGCAATCAGTGGGAAAATTTTCTCCATGGGTTAACATTGAGCTGAGTGAATCCAAATAGGGCTACTTACTACACAACAGTCTTAAGTTCCCCTCTACTATTATGTAAATTTCGCGAATTAGTAAATTTCTACCTTCTTTTGTGGAATAGTGAGGTTTTCGTAAGCGAGAGATGAAAACCATTTAAAAAATAAAGGATTGAGTTATAGCATTTGATAAGCAAGCTGCTGGGTAATTAAACTCTACAAGTACCGCAGTCCACTTTATCCTATTTTCGCAATATTTTAAAAGTTAGTTCAGAAAGCTAGTTTAGTAATCAGTTCTCATTTATGTAGTCAAATACTGGCAAAGCTGTTCTCATGTTTGTTGAATGAATAGTTTTATGAACTAATAGCCCTGTTCATGTTTAAATATTCAATTTTTCTTATTCAAGTATTTTCAAAAAAATGTCTACTGCATAAGAATTGAAAATAATGTGTTGTATGCAGTTAAACATGTATTAATTCATTTGTAATTTTCCATTTCTGAAATTATGAAAAAGCAGAATTCGGAATAAGTAACAAAATTATCAATAAAAAATCAATACTTTTAGGCATTAATTTAAACTTACTTGGTTAATGCTATTTAATGGCATGGCAGTATTAAAAATGTTCTATCAAAACATTAAGTGAAGCAAATTCAATACCTTTTTTTAATGATACTAATTATACTTTTGGGCTTGAATCAAGATTTCTAGGATTATGCTGTTTAGTGGTATGACAGTATTAAAAATGTTCTATCAGATCATTAACTAATTTAGTACTTAAGGGGTTGTCTTTTAAAATTTCTTTTTGTTTTTCTGAACGTTAGGCATCACATCTTACCTAAAGAAATTAATTTAACTCTGCATACTTGTGGTAAATGCACAATATTTTTATTATGTTGCAATTTCGCTCCTTAATAACGCGTGATTCTTCAAAATCTTTCCTGCCAGTTGCATTTTCTCCCTATAAGTAATACATCCTAAAAAGCAGATCAAATCATCGGATTAATAGATTGCTTCCACTTTCCTCACTGACGTCATCGAACGTCATGTAAAGTCAGTTCTTTCTTTTAGTCCTGGCTACTGTCAATGTCATAGCAAGGTCTCTGCACGCGCTTATGTAAATACAGTAAACGTTGAAAATATGGTTCGTGAATATTGAACCTGATGGAACCTCGGATATATTAAGAATTTTCTAATATATTGTATGTATTACGAAATACTCGATCCTTATCCCAATCATTAGTTTTCTCCATTTTTGTTTGCTTGTTTGTTTGTTTGTTTGTATAGAATAGTCCCGTTTTCTCCTAATAGTTTAAGGTAATTACTATTAACATTTTTAAAACTAAGCTGACCCACTACCCACACGTTAATATTTCTAACTTGCATTGTTTTCCCACACAGAGTATACCTTTCACCCACTTATTTAACTTAAATTTGCCCTAAAAATTGGACAAAATGGAATCTGCTCCCTTTCTGTGTTTCGAGATTACAGCCCAATAGCTGCCAAGAGTGCAGCCATTCCACTCATTGATACAAATAATCCTTTAAAGCTCAATCTCACATTTCTAGAATTAACATGCTTAAGGGGCCTTTAATATTTAACATCCTACCAATTAGCTAAAATTTTAAACTAATATCTTGAGAGATCATTAGGAACTTGAATTAATTCTAAAAACGAGGTCTAATTTGTTGTAGCAGTGTTTTTTCATTTCTTTTCCTTTTCCAGAAGAATTCTCCCCCAGGTCAAAATGGCCGTTTTGGCATCCTCGAATGATTCAATTGCGTTTCTTTTAAATGCGTTTAGAGTTCGGAGAATAAAAAAAGTCTGAAACGTCAAGATCAGGGTTATACGGTTTCCCATGAAATTTTCTTTATCCTCGGAAACTAAGTGGGATTGTTGACGGTTTTCATTATTCGAACTTCCACCAGGGCTTGCGCTTGACTTGCCTGTTGCATGTAAAAATCGCTAGTAGGCATTATTTTTATTTTGAGCATGCCGGACCTGATAGCGTGCATGAAAGTGTCCAAAAATTACGAACTTAAATAAGCGTTAAAATTTGATACAAATTCGAGGCTGTTAAACGTGGAGCTTTGCCCTTTATGAGATAAAATATGAATTAATACTTTTGGATGTCAAAGATAATGCGATTTCAATTATACTATGGGGTATGCAAAATTTTTAAACGTAAGTCTGTGAACAATATCTATCTAGAAAAATAAAATTCAAGCTTGCTAAATTTCTTGTACTATTGTGACATTTTGCTGTATTCATATTTTTTTTTTAAAAATGTGTTTATCAGATAAATGTTTTTGAAGATAAAAAAATTCCATATTTTGATCTTAGTTTATTAATTGCTTCCAGAGAACTGAAAGTTGGAAATGGAAGGGCCATCAAAATATTTCTGATGTGAGAAGGTGTTAGAGCTTTTAAAGTATCGGAACCACTGATATAGTAGCTTCAAACAAGAAGCAGCTAGCTGTATATACCTCCTATTACATATTCCTAAGCATTCACATAAAAAAGGAGATACATATTAACCCGTGGAATCACCTGGATACGGCCTTGACTTCCGCACGGGATAGATCTCGAGGCCAAAAGCATATTTTTCACAATATTCGTCTAAAAATGTGTACCTTTGTAATAATGGGTACATGTATGTGAGCATCAGTTGCACTCCGAATACTTCTCTTATCTTTACGCGAAAACGATGACCTATTTGTCCGCCTTTTTAAGCATTTGTTTGATTAGTCATAATAGAGGTCGCTTTAGGGTAGCTGGTTATAGCTGTTCGTATTTTATGTTAACATTTAATGCCATCGGGATTTCTTCCGCCAAAAAACTTTACTATGTTAGATGTTAGAAGTAATTTTGAGATAAAAAGTTTGTTGTGAAAATACTCTAAACTTACCGAATACATAGTAATCATAAGCACTGTAACCAATAAGGTTGATATTTGAATTGCAAATTAGTTTTGACATAAAGATGTCACTTTACAATTTTAATTGATTTTCCTTTTGATTGTCATTGTTTATCTCTCCCGCACATAGTAAAGATATTTCACTGATTTCGCTTATCATGGATGTTGGAGGATTATTACCAGCCTCTTGTGCCACGTAGCGACTTTACGAAACCATGAATTAAGTCATCGTGTTACTGCGTTTGTAGTGATATCACCTTGTTGCAACCAAGTGCATCTGTGAAACATTACTTTGTGAGGACAATTGAAGTGCGATAAGCACAAATGGTAATTCTTTTAGAAGCCAGTAATTTGTTTCGAAACGCCCTTGAGTCGCTCTGCGATATTATAGAGAGACATCACATTTGGGTTACAGGGTGTCTTAAATGTCGTTATATAGCACATTCGTCTTAATTGTGATCTGGCGTTTACGATGTGCTAAAACGTCACTGCAAAGTTTCTCCCAAGATGCTTACTGTATGGACTGTACCTTGTTTCAGTTTCTATGTTGTGTGCTCGTATACCTCTCAAAAGGCACCACATATACGTGTTTAGTAAGGTGGTGTTAAATCAATGGGTTCGGACGCTTTTTATTATGATGTTTAAGAGTCTGATGATATGGGCTCTGGAAAAAAGTCAAAATTATGGTTATGCACTCTATCGAAATTCTTATAAACTGATCCGAATGGAAGTTGGGTTTTTTTAAATAAATTATTATTATTATCAGTTTATTTCTGATTGATTCCCAGCTCAATTATAATTCAGAATGATTCCCATGTAATGAAATTTTGAGAGTTAAAAAAATCACCCCTGTAATCGAAATCAATATAATAGGCCTTTATGCATAAGGATATTACTAATCAATTTTTTTCGTATATTCCTCGTCGTATATATTGTTTTTATTGATAACCGGATGGTGACAAAAGTTGAATTTGAGTGTACTCCCCTTCGCCAACTGTTTTAAAGTAACAAAAAATATTTTCGTCAGAACTTTTGTTTGTTTTTTATAATGTGATGGGTACACCGTTTTTATTGATGTATTGTGCGATTTCGAGTAGGATTGTGCTGAAAGCATAAAAATGAATCCTCACGTACATTGCATGGATAACTTCGTCCGCTGAAATCTAGGTTTCTACAAATTGATTTGAATGCCACGCTAATCAAACATTCTGTAGAATTCGGGATGACACTGTCGGATTATTAAAATACAGACATTTGACTTTTTTCTTTAAAAATTTACAATTGAATTATTTTGCTACGACAGTGTTAAAATTGCTTAGATATGAATTTGGGACTTTTATAATTAATTTCTAAAGAAGGTTACTTTAGGCGTATACACACACACACACACAGGAATCTCGTTCGATAGTTCTCCGAATCATCGTTTTCCCGTATGTGTCGTTTATTTCACCCAGTCCCTCCCTATGATCATATTGTTTTTTTATGTTTCCGCATTTATCGTTCAGTTCAGTCGGTCCCTTGAAAAGCGATAGATGAGATTCCACTGTATATATATATCCGATTCTCTTTTTGAACTTTTTTTTTCTTTGCATGGTTTTGAAATAACACCGTCCAAGAAAAAGAACCGATTATTCGTATTCAAAACCGGTGAAACAAAAGAAACACAAGATGTTAATTTTAGGATACACTTGTAGATATATCTCCATCAATTTCCAGTGATGAGAGGAATTTTCCGCCACCGTAAAACAACAGTAAACGGGCACTTTGTTTAGTAGTGACATTGAATAACTTAATGATTATGTTATATGTATGTGTTTGTAAAAATAAATTCAATTTTTAACCACTTCCAACTCCCGCACTTTTTCAGTTTAAAAAATACCCGTATAAACATAGTTAAAATAATTGTGGATTTGCTCTTATATGTTTATTCAAGTTCAGTCGATCGAATCCAAATTTCATATGAAAGTTAACATTTTTGTTTTTATACTAGGGGCTTTGCCCCCTAGGCTCGCTACGCTCGCTCCTCTGTTAGGGCTAATAGCGAGATACATAGGGGTAAATCTTGGGCAAAGTAACAGCTTCCATCCATTTACTGTTGTCACCCTTAGGCGAAGGGCTTTTCATCACTGTTGAATTATCAGCTTTAATAGGAAAACTCACAACCCTACGCAAAAAATTCAGTTAAATATCGAAATTTTAAGATAGACTCTTGAAATGAGGTTTATATGAATAAGAAAGCTTTCAGCTTCCAGATGATGTAAATATTTTCTTTGTAAGATAAAAACTCGAGGAGCATCGATATTAATCCACATATGAGGCGATATTTCTTGAAAAACTGTGTTTAATTTTTTGATGAAAATATTAGTCTGTTTTAAAATATTTTTAAACAAATGAGGTCTAGTTTGAAAGAGAAATGTCTGTAGTCTTAGATTGTAAAAAGATCAAAATTCTACGATAATTTTTTTGGCAAGTTATCGTAATCTGAAGATGAAAAAGTCAGTATTTTCCCCACAAAACTTAAAATAAAAAATAAAAAACTTAAAAAATAAAAAGTCCGACGAAGATGAGACATGTTTTACTTTGGTCTCCCCATTTTTCTGCATCTCGACCCCATACCCCCAGTGGTTTCGGAGGAGATAGCGTGACAAGCTTTTGACAGCGGCAGTGGGAGTTAATTTTTTTTTTAGAATTGAGATATTTGGATGGAACTTATCTACAATTTTTATATCTTCACTCTATCTTTTTTTGCACGGTAGTCTCTTGAACGTAACCCCCGTGCTAAAAGAGAATCGGGTGTATATATCTTTATATATAAAAGGCAAAGTCTGTGTGTGTGTGACCGAGTTTTTGTCTGCTCGCGGCGCAGCGCAAAGACGGTAGGTCGGACAGTCTTGAGATTCGACACGAAGATGCCTCCCGAGGTCTCATTATGCACCTCGAAGCCCTTTTTTCGATTTTTTAATTAGATTTTCCGTAATTAAATATTTAGTCGCGATTTGGAGCTCTCGGACGAGTAAAAGCTCCGTAAATCCTAACGTATCCGTCCAAGAATTTTTTTTTCGGACGAGCCTATACGGGAAAGATGACACTATACGGAAATCACAATTAAAATTGTCTGTCTTAATTTATCGATTAATTGTGATTTTTTTTCGATCGCCTGTACGCACCCGTTTTTCGGAAAAAAACGCGATTTTGTCCGTGACCCTGTTTTCCAAATTGTCGAATCGATACGTAAATGTCGTTACATTTTTACGAAGTTTTTATCTCAGAGACCCTAGACATCACAGTTTCGAAAGCCAGAACCAAAATTAGTTTACAAATTGTAGTTATTTTTTAATAATTTATTTTATGATTCGGAAACTCTTGCGAGAAATCTCATTTTGGAGATTTCGTTCTTCATTTCCGGACGAAGGTAGCGGGTGAAAATAGGAGAAAAACCAGTTTTTCGACGTCATGCACGTGATGTGTTGGGGCGTTTGTTTTCTATGAATGATTGGGTGGTTAAAGGAAATCGATTACTATTGCAGTGATAATCGATTAAAAAATCACATTTAGTAATGCCGTAATTTTTTTGGCCAGCACTTAGTTAATATCATATAATTTGTGGTGTATTTGTGGAAAAAATCTATGAAGATTTCAAAGAATTTCAGCATGTGGAGGATGTGATATATTCGCTTTCAAGGAAATCGATTACTATTGCAGTGATATTCGATTAGTAATCCTATGTCAAAAATTTTGCCAAAATGTGCCAGAAAGGATCAAATTTATATGGGTAAAATAATGTATCGTGGTGAGGAAAAGGTTGACAGCGACGCCCAATAACAAAGGGTTAAGGCTACTAAAAAATTGGTAATTACATTTCCCGAGCAACGCCGGGACGGGTACAGCTAGTGTATATATATATATATATATATATATATATGTAATGAATTATAACAATAGTAATGGTTGTAGCCGGGCACATAACATAACCGTTGAGATCATCAGTTTTGTAGTCGTAGCTAAGGCAAATGGAAACTGTGGCGGGGCGAAGCAATGGCCGGGATCTTCAAACATTTTGTATCCATAACGTGCAATCGAAGTCGCGAGTGGCGAGGTAAAATGAGAGGCCAATAAACACCTCGGAACACATCAGGAAAAAGGCAGTTAGTTCATACAAAGTCTTTATTTTCCGAAACTGTTTCGTAGAACATCAACTAAATTTACTCGAACACATCGCGCGACGCTGGCCGGGACGGGGACGCGGCCCCGCCCGTACAAATTTGCCAGGAGCGAAAACTACATGTTTTCTGGCCTTGAGCAGACACCCAAAAAACTGCTCTACGAGCAGTGTTGCCAACCTTTTCAAAGCGCCTCCCCCTAGCGCCATCTCGAAATCCCCCTGTTTCCCCCTAACACCAACTTGAGATCCCCTAGACCTTCCTAAAAGAAATTCTGGTTCCAAATAGGCATCCTGTTTGAGAGCTAAACTGAAATAAATAGAAAATACACATTTACATAATGAAATGGAAGTTTATTTACATTTGACATATGTATAGAACTTATCTAATAAAAAAACGCGTCTCGATTGTACATTACTGTCGATTTTTCTAATTTTAAATTTCGTCGATGTCAGAAAAATATTGAGTATTTCATCAAAGACATCGGCCTGGCTCTCATTTTGTGCTTTACTATTGCCTGCATTTTTAAAGTAATACGTATTGACGTTGAACAATTTCAGCATACGGGTGGAAGGAACGAATTTGACACATGAACCGCAGTTCTTTTGTAGAGTAAATCTCACCATCATAATACTTTGAAGTACTTCGAGGGACAACTTATTCCGAAATTTATTTTTAATTACTTTGTGTGTCGGAAAAGCACGTTCGACTCTTGGGTTTGAAATTGGTAGTGTTATTAGCGCCATTGAAAATTTAGCGATATTTTCAAATCGCTTTTTTCCCGCAGAATGACAATCTTCAAATACTTCTGAATAAAATTCAACAGAATTAGCTACATTTGACCACGATTTATTTTGCAATTGATTCCATTTTGACTCTACATCACTTTTATTGTCGTATAAGTGAGTCCGATGGAATTTCATAAATATGTCATTGAGCAGTGGCGCCGGAAAGGGGGAGCAAGGGAGGGCACTTGCCCCCCCTAGAAAATTGAATTTTTTTGTTTCTACCTAGCTAGCGCTCGTAAAATATTAGAATTTTCATTTAAAATCATAAAGCCTAACAAAACTGAATACTAAATTGCAACCTCACTCTCGTTAACGCAAGCGCGATAAACGTCATTCCATATACGCCGGAGCGATTAATCGCCAATTTCATGTACGCAAGCGCGTTTAAACGCCAATTCCAGACGTTTGCTTTTGCGATTCAAAAGCAACCCTACACGATGTTTTTTCATCGCGAAAGGGAATCTTGAATCCGATGAATTTGAAACGCGTACACGTTGACGTGTGATAGGGCATAATATAACATAAAATAACATAAAAGTTTATTTTTTATAACCGTATATATGTATTTTTAATAATAAAGGTGTAAAAGTTTTAATCTATTTTACTTTGCCCCCCTCTATATTTGACTCTTCCGGCGCCACTGTCATTGAGACTGGGTTTCACTTGAGATAATGCAACTTTAAGATGAAGATTGGACATCATTCTCAGAACAAATAAGTTATCCGGTAATCGTTTTTGAATTTCTCGAGCCAAAGTACACAGAAATTTCTTACATCTCTCTTTGACATCTAATAATTCTTTCTCCTTGATAGTTTGTGCAATAGAATGAAACTCAAAGCCAAAATACATCGCTGATGTATGCATTAGATGGGACTGAAAATCGAAATCCGCTAATTCAGAACATTTTTATTTTCTGTCGCCGTTACGCAAAACTGTCACTACTTACTTTATCTTCATAATAATTATATTCGAATGAAAAATGCAGAATTTCCGGAAAGACCACAAAAGAGAAATACTGAAAAACACAGTAAAAGTAACACTAAACAGTCGCCACTTGCCACGTGTCATGATTGCCTCGCAAAATGATAAAATTTGTTTATGGTTGTATTTTGACTGCTTATATTATTTCGTTTTAATGAGAGAAAGTGGCAGTAAACTTGAAATCAACCTGATTAAAATTGAACTGAAGAGTTTTTTTTTAATGAACTTTAAATCTACGCTCCTAAAACCCCCCATAAAAAAGTCCCCCCCATAGAGAATTGCCCTAAATAAAGTAACCTCTAAAAAATGCGCCAAAAAAAAGTACCCCCTAGAAAATACCCCTAAAAATATGTTCCCCCCTCAAAATGCCCCTAAGAAAATGTGGCCCCTAAAAACACCCCTTTTCATCTAATTTACCCCCAAATTTAGGGGCAAAACCCCCAAGTTGGCAACACTGTCTACGAGTTATACTGGAACTTATATAAACTTTTTGAACGTCTTGCCATGTGATCACAAGTCTGTAGCCATTGGCTGAAACTATGACTCTGATGTCAGAGGTGACGTATTATTATTACGTAAAGATGCGCTAGACATTATATTTTTTGAGGGGACGCTGCCCATGCTTTGTTCTTGGAATCAGAAGCGAAAATAGCTCAATCGCGACAACGCCCAAGGCAATTTAGAATTTGAATTGAATATAGGGGTTTTTATGTTATATATATATATATATATATATATATATATATATATATATATATATATATATATATATATATATATATATATATAGATTAATCGTGAATTATCGAATCAAAACGTAATGCGAACTAAATTTCCTTTGTGGTCCAATAAATTATTCTTAGATGCTGCATCATTTAATGTTGCTTTTATTTCCGCTTCTTTTTTATTTCGAAACAACCTGTTACACGCAGTTGTCTAATTTTCTCGTGATGTATGTATTTCACGAGACTCAGAAACAAAGACGAAATTCTGGCAATTTTATTGTCAGCGTTTCCTGCTGCAGTAATTTCTTAGAACTGAGTTCAAAGTAATGCGTAGGGTTGTGAGTTTTCCTATTAAAATAGTGCATCCGGTTTAGGGTTTATTTTGTTAAGATATGTTTAGATAAATTCATTTCTAATGTTTAATTGCAATATCTAATTTACATATGAAGTTATTGAATAGCCTTTTACTTCCTGTAGAGTTTTCTTTTAAATCTAAATTTGGTGTCTTGTTATGTTGCAGATTTTTAAAACGTTTTTGACCTATCCCCTGGTCTTTCATAACTCGTAAATGCACACTCATAATTCACTAATACACACACATTCTAACTTAAAAATATACTTAAATGGATCAACTTATTCAATACTTAGGACTGGATAGGATGCAGGTTTTCATTATAGTGTTGTTCTGTTAGAAGAAGTGCTTTTAAAATAAGGTTAATTTAGCTACACATCAGTTCGTTGTGTTGGACATGTCCAACATTAAACGCTCATTAAACGCTGCAATGAACATAGGCATTGATTTTTTTTCTCGATTTTTTTTGCATTTTAGTATGGTTTACTTTTCAAAAACTTCGCATCACGATTTTTTTAAATTAAGAATTATTTTGTGAATTACATTACTTAATTTAGGACACTGACATATAGCGGTGGGTTATATGTTGATAGTTTATTGGATAACAGTTACGATTCTGTTATTAACCCATCAAAACGGCAGACGTATAAATGAAATCTGAAAGTGATTGTAATTCTGTTAGCAGAAAATGGCATTTCATCAACCTTGGAAACACTGTACAAGTGTTTCAGTTGTAACTGCTGAACGCACTAATCCACTGAGTATTAGAAAAATAATGGGATTAAGTTTGTGGCTCTGATTTTTCCTATCTCAGCTTCTCAAATAAATTTTCTCCTCTACCAAACGAAAAATATTTCATAAAACCTCTGCTGAAACTTTACATAAGACGGGAGTTACCAACAGTGGTATAATGGTTTAATAACACTGATGGGATAGATGAAAAAGTCATATTGGAGAGATAATTGGTCAACTTATCCTTTACTTGAAAACTGCTTTTACTGTGACTTGGATCAGGTTCGAGCAATCCTCAAATTGTATAATTTGAGCTATAATTCTTGGATTCCACGATCATTTTAAAATTTTAGTCACTGTCAGTGAGCAAACAACGTTAATTTTACTTAAAATTGCTTCTTTCATCAGTATGTTAAAAAAGTACCAGGGATATCAGATTGCGAATAAATACTTTTAATGAACATACTTAAAATAGAGGCAATTTTTAGCTCAGTGCAGATGTATTAAGGCTGCTGTGTACTAACCATATTGAATTCACTCACCTCAATGTTAACCTATGGAGAAAATGTATCCAAGGATTGAAAGATTTTTATATTTTAAATTGTACTCCGTAATAGAGAAAGAAATTTTACACTTTGAGGCATTTTCCGTTTAAAAATAAAAATGCTAATAATATTTTTTAATTTAAATTATTCGGGGGAAAAAATCTGGTATAGTGTGTTTTAAACGCTCATCAATTCGTTTGGTGAACGAAATTTATAAAATGAATCCTGCTTGTTGAAAGGTGCAGAAAAGTTCGGGCTATCTGAAAATACCATTTTTATTTGACTATCAGCATTTAACCATTTTTATTTGACAATCAGCATTTAAGTATCTGTAAATAGTAGACACATTTTCTCCATAGGTTAACATTGAAGTGAGCGTACCCAATAGGGTTAGTACACAGCAGCCTTAAGAATCCCGATATAATGATTTCTATTCCGCTTCAAGACATAAAGACATAATTTAATATTCAGACATATAATACATAAAATAGAGAGGGAAAAAAAGTATATATTTTCTCATTTGTCCGCGTATTTCAACTTTTAAGGTGAGAAACTTATTATTTTCAAAACAATGATTATTAATATTTATGTTGTGATAAAGATATGTAATTAATTTTTAATTTTCATATATTTAAGGTGTTCGATTAAACGTAGGCTAAATTTTATTTGAAAAATGTATTTTTAGAAGAAAAAAAAAAGTTCTTCAGTAAGTCCCTGTTTTCTGCATGCACACATTGCAATAAAATATTTCTTAAAAGATTCGAAACTGTCATATATATGTACCTTAATGAATTAAGATACACATACAGGGTGTCCATAATTAAAGTCCCACTTTCAAAAGGCTGCAAAAAAAGAACCACTGGTCAGAATGACTTCACTGGTCAGAATGACTGATTATTGGATGCTTCGAAAGATCTTGGCTCACTGGAAAAAATCATTTTAAAAATTATATCATATTAGGGCTTAGTGTTTTTATATTTTTAATTTCAAACCGTGGGTTTTTTCGGTTGTTTCGTATTGTTACTCTAATTTGGAAGAGCGCCTTCCATTGCGCCATATAAATCAAGCTATACTCATTCTTTTTCCTTGTACTTTCCACGGCGAATTCAGTGACAGATGCAATTGTAGCAATTATGACAGTTTTCAGTTCACTTGACTTTTTCTAATGTTTTTTCTTTTTTTTTTCCAAAAGACACTTTGTCTTCATTGAATACGTTGAAGAATCGAAAATTCGAGAAGCTCTTGTAATGCCATGTGTCACTACGGGCACATATCGCGCCTTTGCTAGAAGAGTGTTACATCTCAAAATAGCCATATTTTCAGGAAGAGCTAGCTCTTCGGAGAGAAGCTAGCTCTTCGGAGAGAAGCTAGCGCTTCAGAAAGAGCTAGCTCTTCCTGAAAATATGGCTATTTTGAGATGTAACACTCTTCTACAAAGGTACGATATCGAATATTTGTTTAATGTACCTCGTGCAATAAAAGGTGCCCGTATTAAAATATAAAAACTATCCCAAAAAAGAAAAACTTTTTGAAGTAAGTTTTCTTAAACAAGAAAACATTATTCATCTATTCCACACGGTTTTTTTTTTTAAATAACTTTCATGTAGATTTTTAAAATGCGTCAAAGGAGGGCAAGTAGTAATTCTCTAGCGCAGTGATTCTCAACCTCCGTGTCGCGAGATTCTTGAAGTGTGCCGCCACACCCATACATAAGCAACGTTAGATAGTAGTCAATCAGTTATACCTTCCTAGCGGGGTCTGGCTGAACCAATGCACATGACTATTTCAGTTCTGGACTGGTAACTGGTAACTTTGGACTATTACAGTTCTAGACTTTTAAATCTGGATCCCGAAATGAGAGTAGCATTATCATTTTTACGTCCAAATGTAAATAAAATTATTAAAAACAATCAGCTCAAATTTCGCAAGAAATTTAATTTGTAGTTAAATAAATATTTTGTATACTTTGTAATACTATTTCATTTTATAATTCAATAAAAGTTATTTAGTATCCTATTTTTACAAAATATATTATAGGTACATCAATCATCCAAGTAAAATTCTTTTAAATTTATCTTATTGTTAGTGTGCCGCCAAATTTTTAAATTTTTAGGGCCTGTTCACATCGGAGTCCGGTAGCGGAAGCGTTAAGTATTGAAATATATTTAACCAATGACAAACCTCCAAACGATTAGCAACGAAATTTTTAACGCCTATGATTGGTTTATTTCCGTCTCAGCACCATCTTTCCTTTTACCGGACTCCTATGTGAACAGGCCTTTAATAGTATACCGTGACGACTATCACAACCCTACGCATTACTTTGAACTCAGTTCTAAGAAATTACTGCAGCAGGAAACGCTGACAATAAAATTGCCAGAATTTCGTCTTTGTTTCTGAGTCTCGTGAAATACATACATCACGAGAAAATTAGACAACTGCGTGTAACAGGTTGTTTTGAAATAAAAGAGAAGCGGAAATAAAAGCAACATTAAATGATGCAGCATCTAAGAATAATTTATTGGACCACAAAGGAAATTTAGTTCGCATTACGTTTTGATTCGATAATTCACGATTAATCTATATATATATATATATATATATATATATATATATATATATATATATATATATATATTTCAGGTAGTCACTTCTAACGAAAGTACCGCGGGTTATTAATGTAGGACTACGTATCGTTGCTTACCTCTTTTTCTTTCTTTTTTTTTAAACGCATTATTTTGGTACTTTTCTGTTTAACTGATTACTGCTACTGGGTTTGGCGCGCTGCCAAAATTATAACTCGCAACGCAGAACAATTTTTATCTTTCCGCAGGACCGTTATTGAGGAACGTAATCCTACGTTAAAAGGCTGAGAATCACTGCTTTAGCGGCTGGTTCCGTTTAAAATGTCCGCACGTTCTGACAAGTAACAGCCTATTCACACTGAGTGTTACATAGCATTAGCGTTAAATATTATAACCAATCACGGAGCTCAATTAATTGATCATGTGATATGTCAAACGAAGCACAGGTCATGTAAACAATCTCGGAGCCAACGCAGTAACATAGCACAACGCGATGGATGCAATGTGAACATGCCTTAACGTCTGTTTAGAAATACATTCTTCGAGTTTTTAACTAAATATTTATGCAGTACCCATGACAGTCGAGTTATATTTTGCTATTAATGTCCGGTGAAATCTTCCACCTTTCTTTAAGCTTTTAGTTAACTACATGCAGTAACAATATACTGCTTTATACATTGATTTGTTACTTTGTGATGTTATAGACTATTTCTGATATGTATTGGTGCATGTGCGTAAATCGTGTTCGGGCAGCCTTTCGGTTCGTCATACGCAGAGCCTAATATATTTTTTCCCCAGTTATTAGTTTCAAATACTATTTTCCAGAAAAAAATAGACACCAATTTTGTTTCCTGGGGTTTTCCAGAATCGTATAAATGAAAGTTAATTTCTTTGTGTGATCGAATAAAAACTATTAGCAATTTCATTGTTTCTCCCTAAAATGTTGTCTTTTTATAGTTAATCGTTAATATTACAATCCAGTCTTTGGTGACGAATTTATGCCTCTGAGAAGAAAATAGAATATACAAGGTGATACAGAAATGGTTTACTGAAATATGATATTGAAAATAATGACCGTAAATGAAGGTACTACCTGTAAAGTAAGGAATAAATGCGTAGTTTGTTCCTAAGTTTTATTGACGGTAATAAAATAAACAAAATCGTCCAAGAAATACTCGTTTTTTCATCCGAATAGTGTGTTTTAACATAGTATCTTAATGGAAATTTAGTAATTGAAACTTTTTAAATAATTTTGAAATGCTGATTTTTTTTTATGATTGTGGTTAAAAGCATCTGAAGATTACGAATAAAATGGTACCACTTGGTACCACTTCTAAATAAGTATTATGTAGAATTTTGAAATTTTGTGGTTTATGTAGTTCATAGTTCAGTTACATCTTTGAATAATATTCTCTCTTGCCTTGTATAGGACGAAAAGCCTGTGAACGAACATCTTTCATATTTTTAAGAAAAGAACTTCCTGTTCGCTTGGCCAACATAATGAAAGAAATTCAGCTGCTACCAGAAAATTTGCTACGAATGCCGTCAGTTGCTCTCGTGCAAAGCTGGTAAATAATGAAACTGGTTATTTTTTTTATTTAACATGATTTTAGGATTTTTTTTCTTATTTCAATTCCTACTATTAGTTCACACTCTCCCTATATATATTTATATATCTTGTTCAAATTTTCAATCGTTAATAAAATACTTTTTATTCATCCACTCAAGTTCAAATACATTTTTTTAAACTTGTAGTGGTAAAAAAAAATATTGGTTCAAGTGTCATCCAATGTAACTGTATTAACATTGGATGACACTTGATGTTAATACAGTTTTTTCAAATATTAATTCATTAATAAAATTTAATTAATTTTAGTTTTATATGGGAGAAAAAAAAAATTCTCGGCAATAATGGTGTTCACAGAATCGAGCCAATATCAGTGCAATTCCCCGCCAAATGCAGCTACGGTACTGCTGAACGAAGAAACCATTAATAATTGTAATCTATACTAATATATAAAGAGAGAGAGCGTATTTTGTATGTGGAAGGTAATCTCTGGAACCACTGCACTATTTGAAAAATTCTTTCACTATTTGAAAGGTACATTATTCCAGATGGACATAGGCTATATATTATGTATATCTGATCAGTAGAAAGAAAGTTAGTGGCCTAAATGTTGAGCTGATGCTTCATCCTTCTTTACTACTTTTCTTTTGTCAACCATAGTCAAGTAACCATAGCAACACATCAAACGATATTTTAATTTATTATTAGTAAAATATTTAACATTTGAATTTTCTTTGTCAACGATAGTCAAGTAACCGTAACAACACATCAAACTACATTTTCATTTATTATCAGTAAAACATTTAATATTTTAAAGATTCAAGTGGAGGAGGTATTGATAAATACAAAATGGATTTTTGAAATTGCCAACGTTTAAGGGTTTATTGAAGAAAATTATATTTGGAACTACGCTTTTTATTGGACATTTAAGGTAAAAAAGATTTACTATTTATTGGCTATGAACTGGAAATTTATTGGTATAATATTACAGAACTTTATTTAACATATAAACTTTATGTTTTTGGATTTATTTTCAATTTTATGCATAATTTGCGTAAATCGAACTTGAATTATTGAACTTTATTCAAAAATCAGTGTGTTTCATTGAAACTGTGAAATTGATTACTTCGAATAGGCCTGTGTTTGTTTCTTTATAAGTGAAAAGTGTTGCTTCAATTGTTCTGAAATTTTGTATAGATATAGTTGATAGTTCAAATTAAAACATAGGCATATTATTTTTTGAAAATCGGGCCCCGGAGTTTTTTTAATTAATGTTTTAATGACTTTGCGCGTAAAAGTTGCTTATTTCGACAGCTTCCGCGGCTTTCCTTGCTTACAGCGAGACAATGGGGCCGAATCGTACCAAAATCGGCACGCGGGTGGTCCCGGACACGATTCAGTGCTTGATGTAGCCGGATTTTTTAATTTTTAATTTTAAAAAAGTTATGTTTTTTGTGCCATTTTTGGTGCTTTTTTCGTGTTTTTTTTTTGTGTGTGGACTCTGTAACGGATAGACTATGGGGCCGAATCGTATCAAAATCGGCATGCGGGTGGCCCCCGGACAAAATTCAGTGCCTAACGTTACAGTTTCCAATAAAAATTTCTTTTGTCATCACCATCAACAAATCCCAAGGTCAAACATACAAATATATTGGACTTGACTTATGGGAAGATTGCTTTACTCATGGACAATTATATGTTGGTCTCTCTAGGTCAGGAAATGAGGAGAATCAATTTATTTGAAAACCTCGGAAAAACGAAAAATATGATATACCATGAAGTTTTAAAATGAATTATATCTACCTAATATCTATTTAAGTTAGATAATTGTTCAACCCGGACAAAGTCGGGACGGGCCGCTAGTTATTTAATAAAAATTTACTAAAATGAAATTTTTCTTTGTTGATCTAAGTAGGAATTGACTTTAATTTTTTTTTTATATATTGCTTGTTTTTAATTCAGTTTTATATTAAGAAAACGAGATTTCAGTTCTTATCAGTTTACAAGTGGACAATAAAAGTATTTGCACACTTTTGTATTTTACTAGCACTCTACATAAATGAACACAAAATAAATTATGATCTAAAAATAGAAGCACATCAAATAAACTTAAGATATAGCATGATATATGTGATTACATACAATATAAATAATAACATTTTTAACTCCAGAAAAGTATCTGTACGGGGAAAACAACAACAACAACAACAACAACAACAACAACAACAACAAAAAAATTACTTTTGTTTTGTTGCCTGTTGTTTCTTTTGTTTTGTCTGTGACACCTAGTACAATTGAACTTTGCGACAATTTCATCTTGCAATCGCCTCTTTTATTTTGCTTGTTTCTAGTTGTTTCTGTACTGATTTTTATTCATCCATACCTGAGTACTTGCCCTTAAAAAATAAATATCCTTTTCCTTGCAAAAAAATTATTACATTCAGACAACAAAAATAACTATAAAATAATTTAAAATAAATGAGATTCTTGTGGATTATTATAATTTTAAATTATTATATTCCTGTTAAAATCACAAATTTTCAATTATGTGATTTCAACAAAAGTTAATTACCTGTCTCATATTTTACATCACAATATATCAATATAATATCTAGCTGACTATTTTAATAATTAGCATTCGAAGGAAAATAATCAATAAAAGATCTAAATGAAATAGGATTCTTTCATTTTTACTCCTACAAAAGTGAGTACAAAAAGTACTCACTTTTGTAAAAGTAAAGTAAATAGTTTGTGGATAAAAAATGATTATTTACCTACAAACGTCGATATATTTATCTATGTTGTCGGAAATTATGAATTCTTCAAACGAACTAAACTTTTTCTGTATATTTTAGGCGCCGATATGCGTATAATACGCTTGCATTGGAGAATTAGAACGCATACAATATTATACGCATCTGTTTATTTTAGTGAAAATCCGTTTATTTGTGCTCTTCCATAGTTGTTGAATATAATTCTAATATTGTGAGAAAAGAAAACTTTTTAAATAGCATGGGGATATATATACAGAGGCTGTTCACACATTTTTTAGACGATGTATATTGTATTCACAAAACTAAATTACATAAAATTCTTGTGTTTTAAATGTTCTATTTGACATCCCTTATTCTGAATTATCTTTCGACACCGCAATTTCCAGGATAATAATGCCTTTTGAAGTGTCAGAAGAGGTATTCTATCCCATTCCTCCTGAACAGCTTTCCAGAGTCCTGTAAGGGTTTTGGGACGACGTTTGGATAATGCAGATTTTAAAAGTCCGAAAGCACAAAAATCCATAGGTGATACATCGGGAGATTTAGTAGGGATATCAGTGAAGGGTATAGCCTTGATACCAGTTTTTTGTTCCATTTCTTTTAGGAAATTTACAGTAGATTTTGATGCGTGACTGCTAGCTTTGTCCTGATGGAGTCTCACAGATTGCTGGCACTGTGGGTAAAGCGATGGTATTTCATTCAGATAAATTGGCGATAAAATATGTTCCTGATAGTATTTGGAGTTAATCTTGACCATTTTTTTCCACTCTCTTTATTTTTAACTTGCCATTATAAGAAAAACCAGCAACAATCATGAATCCCTTAGAAAAACTTTCTTTCGATTCTTTGAACCATGTACTTAAATTTTTCTCCCCTTTTATGATAATAAATGGCTCTTTTTTTGTTGCAATCATTTATATACACCCATGATTCATTTATTGTGACAATTGTTTTCGACTTTTCTTTGGATAAGTGTTTCTCATATAGAATTCTGCAGCGTGTCCTGCGTTCAGCGATATGATTTGGAAGAAGACGATGCACATTGCGTTTTTTCGCTTTCTTAAGATTTAAATCAACGTTTATCATTTTGTTTACAGTGGACACCGAGCATTTTAATGATTTTGCAACTGTCCTTTGACTAGGGGGATTTTCTTTTAACATTAAACAACGTACCTTTGCAATAGTCGAAGATGTCCGTTTTTTCCTTGGATACTTGTTTGGAATTTTTGTCCCCCTTGAGACTCCAATTTGACGTTTTTTTCCTTTCTTGTTGACGATATTACCTATCGACGCTTTAGATATCACAAAACCATGACTCACATCGTTTTTGGATAACGGAGTATGCATATTTCTCTTCGGAAAGAGCATAAATGTAGCCTTCGAACCACTGCTTTGTTAAAAACGCCATTTTGAATAAAAACAAAACTTTCAAGCCGCAGACGATAATTTTGACTTTTAAAAACATAGTACAACTGCAATCATTTCTTTTGCAGCAAACGCTTTTTTATTACCGCTTACCAAAATCATCTAAAAAATGTGCGAACAGCCTCTGTATACAGTGTCTCAGTTTAAAATCTCTGTTATGCTGCTATTCTTGCATTTATCTTAGAGCGAGTTTCGGAATGAAGTGCAATGAAAATGGCCATCGCTACGAATACTATTAGTAATGCCTCGTTTATTTTTATTACATTCTCTTTTTTTCTGTCTCTTATAGAAAACATGTTCTTTATTATTTTTATTTGACAAATGCTGGTCATTTGGCCATTAGACCACGGGCTCTCCTAGTGGCGTAGCGAGCATAACTGGCACCCGGGGCACGATACCTTTTTGACGCCCTCCATGGTCTTGGGGACCATTTGGTGCCCCTCTGCGAGTTGCGCCCGGGGCATGATAGATCCCCTTCCCCCTTCGCTACGCCACTGGGCTCTCCAATATTTTAAAACACGAGACTTAAAATTTAAAAGTGCAGGACACAAGTTAAGATGCAAAGCAGTCATCGGTTGATTTGAATGGCCCAAGACCCAATCGGGCGAATCAGCCAGACCAATGCGGAAAAGACGTGGCCGGTCAGATGTCTTAACAAGCTACCGCCGCAAAACGTGGTAGGTCGGGAACAAACGAAAAATTCTTACGTAGAGTAGTCCAGGACTTTTCTCTAGAAAAGTTAATAGACTGGCAATTTTAAAGCATTTTGGCAAGTCATTTTTATAAAAAGCTTAGAGGAATGGTAAATTAAGGGCCTGTTCGGTCTCTGCAAAACCTCTGCAACCTTGGCCAAACGATTCGCTTTCTGTTTTCCAAGTAAGCCATGATGTGCAGGGATCTTCTGACAGGAGATCCCGTGGATGAAAAAAACGTATTCTTTATTATTACTATTTTAGTACTGAAATATTTTGTAATATTTGTTGGGCTTTACTTTCTGATTAATACAAGATTTGCAATTTTGTGATTGTAAAAATTGCTCTAATTTTCTCCTAATGCATTCTCTTTGTCTAATATGTACTTCGTTGCCTTTTTTTTTTTTTCTAGGTATGAAAAAAGTTTTGAAGAAATACTTGTGTATGAAAATGTCGATGCATATGATGGAAAGATTTTAGAAAAGTAAGTGTTACTCTGTCGGGAAATATTTCATAAATATATATGAGGTAAATTGTAGTCATGTATCATGGTGGTGTTTATGGTAAATTTCATTTTTATTTTATGTATTCTTTTCCGTTATATATATATATATATATATATATATATATATATATATAAATAATATCATCTCAAAAGCAAAAGTATAGAGACTATCCAATTTTCAAAGAGCAACGAATGTTAATTTTGGCATGAAGCTAAGTTTGGGGGTAAACAGATTCTACTCGACTGTATAACTCTTATAATTCTTCGTGACACTGATTGCGAGAATTTATAAAGTACTGAAATTTTAGCCGTCTCCGAAGTCTAAAGAAGAATACGTTCGTGAATCTTTATATTAATTAGCTTGGCAAATTAACTTTTTTTTGGTCGTGTACATATATGTCGTAGTTCGATAGTGTACAGAAGATATAGAATTGCCGTTCTTTATTTATTTGTAGATCAGGCACGCAACTTACACCTTTCTAGGGAGGAGGTAACCAACAGGCAAATGGATTGGAGGTTTGGAAAATTTGTGAAGAAATCCGAAAAAGCAGCGCAGTGATTAAAAGAAAAAATGGTTATTATGCTTTTCTGGAAGATCTGGACGGCCAAGAAAACCAACGAAAATAGACGATCGCTCCTTTCGTTGTCTCGTATCATCCCAAAATGTGCCCCTACGGCGAATGTCCCAGAGTGTAGGTTGTGGCATCTCGAAGGATACAGTTCTCGTCGAATTAGAGAAAAGGCAACATTGTTCTTCGGAAAATGAGCCTTGTGCCCAAACTAAAACAGTACCATAAACTAGTTCGATTCATTTGGCCAGATGTCACATGCAATGGAAGAACGAATGAATTTCAACCATCTTCTCCGACCTGTATGACCTGAATGGTTAGAACTGCTTCTGACATGATTTGAGGCTTGAGCCTCCAACTTTCATCAGTAGGTAGAATGGAGGGAGGGATCTGTTACAGTTTGGAGCATTGGAGCATCTTCGTCTTTAATGGAACTTTTGATATTGCTTCCCTTAATGACAGCCAAAACCTTTAGAATTAGCAGCTTGTACTCCATAACCACCTCTTGCCGAGTGCAAATATTCTTGCAAGGGATGATTGTGCTGTCTAGAGGGATAATGCAAGGATTTTTATTTCAGTTTCGACTAAAATGTGGTTTGACACACTAATCATGTTATGGTAATGGATTAGCCATTGCTCAGTTTCGATCGTAACCCAATAAAGAAAATTTGTATATTAGCTCGCGATGTCTCTGGTCTGTAATAAACCCAGAGCATTTGTAGAATTAGGTGAACAGCAGCATGACTGACAGAATTTTCAAAGTTATCCTGAGAAATTGTTCAATTATGTAAACGTAAGTTAAGAGTTTATTTAGTTTTTATACTCTTGAGACAGCCTTTTTCCGTGTTTTATTTGTAAATCGAGTTGAAATTTTTACATTCACATCAAAAACATTGTTAAGATTCAACTTTATTTACTAAATAATTATATGTGAAAATTCTTTTTGATGGTGATTTATTTAAATTTTTTTGTGGAAAATTTTGATGTGTGTGTATATGTATGTATGTATATATATATAGTGTGTGTGTGTGTGCGCGCATGTGTGTATGTGTGTGTGTGCACGCATGTGTGTATGTGTGTGTATGCTATTATGATTTTCTACTTGTAAGTATCTAGCACCAAGTGATTTTATCAATATTAGTTTATAATTGTGCAAATATTCAGTATTCATTAGTAGAGCTAAAAATTTACCTCTGGGGTTGAGCTTTCAGCAATTTCTTTTATAAAAGAGCATTTATAGATGCAGGAACCTTATAAGAGAGTTATTAAAGTTTTCAACAATCTGCATTAAACCTTCATGATTTTCTGTACAGCTCCTGCATTATGTAATAAAAATTCAATCAGACATAAATCTTAAGAAATTTCTCCGTATAAAAGTAGTAGGCAGCAGTTTTATAGAAGTTAAAAACAGCTCTCTAATATTTGTACATTCATTGATATTTTTGTAATTTTATTTTTATGGAAACTTATTTACTATAACTATTTTAATAATCGTTTATTTCTTTTCTGTAGATTTTGTGAACGGTTAATCAACATTCACAATCGTCATAATGACGTCGTTCCAACAATGGCTCAAGGAGTTATTGAACTAAAAGAAGTGTGCCAACTTGACCAACAAACTGAGCATAGTATACAATACTTCTTAGACAGATTTTATATGAGTAGAATATCAATACGTATGCTGATCAACCAGCACAGTAAGTTTTAGTACCTTATGTCATTTCTTGACTTGTATTTGTCTGTTTATAAAGATAAATTATTTTTCCATGTCACTGTGTGAAATCAATTTGAAAAGAGTGCTCAAAGCATCAGATTATTCACATTATTCCTTGCATATCTGTAGATACTATTTTATAGCATCATTTGAGTTTTTGTGTATTAGTATGTATATTAAATTCTATTGATTTTTATATTTGATATACATAAAATCTCTGATTTATATTATTATTCTCAAAACTTATATATTGGTTCCAAATGAAATTTTCTTTTTCATATTAGTTGTGTGGAATTTAATTTCTCATTTTGTTTTGTGAGAGGAGAAATTTTAGCAATTTCCTTAGCTTATACATTTAGTTTCACCTCTGTGCCACAAATACAGTTCATTTTTCATTCATATCAAAGACTGAAAAAGGAGATTATTAGCTTTTAAATTTTATAATTTATTATGAAGAGCAAATTATATATTTTTATGATTTTTGATATATTAGTATAAATATTTTTCCCAGCTAGAGACATGCTTTGCTCTTTTTTTCTTTTTCTTTTTAATTTGGGAGTGAGGATATATGTGGGCATCCAATCTTGCATGAAAATTTGCAACTTTGTTTGAGAGCACCTATTGAAAATCTGTTCTATCATTCTGAATTTTATCAGTATTATATTGTGTTCATCTTTATTTCTAGCTTTACTAACATTATGTACATACAATCATAAATATGGATATACTTTTGCTTCATTAATAATTTTTTTTACTTTCATTTATTTATTTTTTACTTTTAATTTAAAATTCTGTGTATATTTCTCTCATCTGTATTTATCAAAATATTCTCATGTGTACATTTTATTTATTAACTTTTATAGCTTCCTTATTTGGTTCAAATCTCAAAGGTCATCCTCGACATATAGGATGTATAGACCCCAGCTGTAGAGTAACTGCAGTTTTAAATGGTAATTATTTTGAACACTTAAGAAAAGAGATAGGTATTAAGAAATATTTTTTTCTAATATTCAGTTTATATAATTTAAATGTCTGTAGTGTTGGGAAATCTTAAAAACCTTTTAATTTTTTTAGATGCATATGAAAATGCCAGATTTCTATGTGACCAGTATTATATGGCATCACCAGATGTTGAAATTGTTGAACATTCTGGTATGTTTACAAATTTTGTCTTGTATACTGAAGAGCCAAAAAAACTGGTACATCTGCCTAATATTGTGAAGGGCCCCCATGAGCACGCAAAAGTGCCGTAACACGATGTGGCATGGACTCGACTAATGTTTGAAGGTATCTTGTAGGCAATACACACCATGAATCCTGCAGGGCAGTCCACAAATCCATAGGAGTATGAGAGGGTGGACATCTCTTACTAACAGCATGCTGCAAGGCATCCCAAATATGCTCAATAATGTTAATGTCTGGAGATTTAGGTGGACAATGGAAGTGTCTAAAGTCGAAAGAGTGATTCTGGAGCCACTTGGTAGCAACTCTTGAAGTGTGGGGTATGGCATTGTCATGCAGAAATTGTCCCAAGTTCACCAGAATGCACGATAGACATGAATGGGTCTAGAGGATTGGACAGGATGCTTATGTACCCGTTACCTGTCAGAGTCGTCTCTAAATGTATCAAGGGTCCCATATGCCAACTGCAGATGCCCCATACCATCACAGAGGCTCCACAAGCTTGAACAGTCACCAGTTGACATGTACATTCCATGGATTCCTGAGGTTGTCACCATACCCGTACATGTCCATCTGTCCAATACAATTGGAAATTAGACTTGTCAGACCAGGCAGTTTCCAGTTATAAACAGTCCAATGGAGGTGTTGGCATGCTCCAGCAAGGTGTAAAGCTTTGTGCCGTGCAGTCAACAACAGTACACGAATGTGCCTAAAGCTCTGAAAGCTTATATCAATGATGGTCCATTGAACAGTTCATACACTGACACTTGTTGATGCCCCAGCATTGAAATCCGCTGCAATTTTAGGAAGTGATGTACGTCTATCTCGTTTGAGGATTCTCGCCAGTCATCGATGGTCCAGTTCTTACAAAGTCTTTTTCTGGCCGCACTGCTGTCGGAGATTTTTACCAGATACCTTATATTCACACTACACTCGTGAAATGGTCATGTGTGAAAATCCAAATTGCATTGCTAGCCTGGAGATGCTATGTCCCAACTCTCGTGTGCCGACTATAATATCATGTTCAAAGTCACATAAATTGTGATAACCTACCATTCTAGCAGCAGGAACTCATCTAACAACTTCGCCAGGCACCTGTTGTCTTATATAGGTGCTGCCAACTGCATCGTGTTATGCTGATTGATTGCATATCTCTGTTATTGGCATATGCGTGCCTGTACCAGTTTTTTTGCTCTTTAGTATATCTTTTTATGACACTCTTTAGAATTTAAATGAAAATATTTTCAGACAGAACAATTATTTTCTGTATTCTTTATTGCATGAGTTCCCATAGATACCAAACGAAATATTTCTGTGTATTATTCAGAAACTGGGACTTTTATTTTGATATAATATTTATGAAAACGTGTATAGTAAAAAAATCTCTCGGTAAAAACCGCTTGCTAGATTTTCTTTCGAATCCCAAGATGGATATTCTGGAAGATTCTAGAAGCAAAATATTGTGTTACTGTATCAATCTCTGAATTTCTCACACATTCTTTAATTTTTTAATTATACACAACCGCAAAATTTTTTATTTTCTTGTCAACTTGCTGTAGCTTCTGTTTATGTCCTTTCACAAAATTTATTGCAGAACTCCTTTTTCTTTGTTCTTGGAGTTAAATTTCTTAAAGTTTAGGTTATTTGTAAAGATTTTGAATCATTCTTCTAAACATTTGGAACATCTGTTTTTCACATTAACAAAATAAATCTGTTAGTAGAATCTATAAATGCATCCCTTTGCAATTATATCATTTTTACATTGAAAATGATGTTAGAAATTTCGAAAGTATTTAATTCTTAAGTGATTTCAAAGAAAAGTATTGATGAGTCTAATCTTGTTAGAATGCTCTCTCAGTATTGTTCTTTTATTTATTTGCTCCACTTCTTTCATCAATATTATCATAATATTTTAATTTTGCATTTTATAGTTATAGAACCTGGTTCTCCGATTTCAGTGGTGTATGTCCCAGCTCATTTGTATCACATGCTGTTTGAGCTTTTTAAGGTAATTTCTAGTTTGTTTTTTGGTATGTGTGTGTGTGAGAGAGAGAGAGACTTTCGAAAAATTTCTCCATTCCAACATGATTATAATTAAATAGCAATTTGAAGTGATGTCAGTTTATAATTTTCATGCATGGGTAACAGTTATCAAACTTCCTTATAATTTATTCCTTATTGAAATAATTATTTTTGATTCTTATATCATGCATCTAGAATTATTTGTTTTTGCTTTTAAAAAATATTAACCCATTTAGTTTTACTTAAGGTTTGTTATATCTAGTAAAATAAAAGCATGAAAGTTTTCAGTAAATTAACCAATCCTGAAAAACTTTTGTAATATTTCTTGGGTATTAATAGACCTGTTTGATACCTAGTATTAAAGTCATATTGCAGGAAGATTTTATGGTATTGTGGTTAAATTTAGTGTTTACTAAAATGTTCAAAAAATTGTATAATTTCAACTTACTATGTTCTGTTTTATATTGTATACTTTGTATGCCGTTATGTACTTGTTAATTTCTTTATAAAATAAATCATCTTGAACTAAATTTCTTTATTAAAATTTTGAATTGATTAAATTGCCTAAAATTATAATAGATCCATAAATGTTAGATTGTACTTTTTCCAGTAAATACAAAAGTCTTATAGATTTTGTGACCTTTTTTGTTTGAATTGGATTGTAATGCAAATGTAGTTCATACAATTATTGCATCAGACTATAAAGGTTTAATGATGGTTACGGATGAATTAAAATGAATTTATGTGAATTTTTCTCGCATCAAAGCAGAGTTTTAAAATGAGAAAAGCAATAAAAATAAATTTAGTGGTAGTCTTAGAATTAAAGGTTACTGTACAGTTGCATATATTTTTTGTATTCCAAAATTTTTTGTTCTTGTATCAATTACTCTAAGGCCAAAATATTTTTTTTGTGCTAAATTTAAGCTTCATTATCTCTCTTGACATTGCTTACCTCAACATTAAACAAACAAGAGATTAAAGGTTTTAAATGCATTTTTAGAATGCAATGAGAGCTGTAGTGGAGCAACATAGCAGCAATACAGACAATTTACCACCAATTAAAGTTTTAGTATCACTGGGGAAAGAAGATCTTACCATAAAAGTGAGTTCTTTTTGTATTATATTTTTGAAAACCCTTTTTTTTATAAATTTATTTTATTGTTATTGAGGGATGTTTATCAGGTTCATCTGAATATTTTTCTCTTAACATTATTTCACAATTATTTTACAATTAGTTCTTTTTTTTTAAAATCAAAAGTATGAATGAAACAAACGTCATTTTAAAGTAGAGATTCAAATTTATGCTAATCAAATGACTACAAGATCCCCTCCCCTTGAAATTTGTCCATCATAAATGAATACCTTTTCTTTAGTTCAGTAGCAAAGATGTAACATTTTATATGTTTATATCATTGTAACTCACTCTCTTTTTCAGTATAAAAGTACAAAGTGATTTTGGTTTTTATTAAGAAGAAAGCAAAAAGTATTTTCATCAATCTTGTTTTATAAATATCTGTTTAAAAAAACCTTGACTGTTAGTTATCCCACAGTAAAATATTTGTTTGCAAGAAATTGATGTATTAATGTTTTTTTCATTTGAAAAAGAAATGTATGGTTGTGCACTTCTCTAGTTTTAAAATTTCATCTGTACAAAAATATACTCCACATGATGAGAGAAATTTTCATTTATGAACAAAGTTTATAAATACGATCATTTATAACTGTAGGCATAAATTGCTGTTTTTGCTTTCAACTGGTTACATTTGTTTCTCTCCTTTAATTATCATTGATTAGATGATAAAATAAAGCATTTGTGCCATTGTGTTATATTTTAATATGTTAACTGATTATGTTCCAAATTCTGGTTTTCATAGTTTAGTCGTATATAAAAATAAAATTCAGAATTAAAAGCAAAAAAATCAAGCATTATACAAGGTGCGTCCATAAAGTAACCGGAAAATTTTTTATAAATAAGAAAAATATTACTCACATTCAAATAAATTTATCTCCTTCAAAATAATCGCCAAAGGAGGCTATGAAACTTTTCCAACATTTCTTCAAGTCATTGAAACACTGTTTATAGGTTTTGGAACTAACTATTCGCAAAATGCATGTAACGTTAGATTTAATATCCGAGACGTTTACAAATCTGTCGTTTCATGAATTTTGCATTTTTTATTACAAAGGAGTTATTCACCACAAATTTGTTCTGAAATTCAAACAATTAATCAGTATTTTTAGAAGGAGGTGCTTTTTCGATTACGAAACACGATAATGCAAGTTAGAAAGGAACTGATTCTGTGCAATGGTTTCTTTTACATGATAATGTGAGGCCCCATACAGCAATTTCTGTACAACAATATCTTACTAAGCATTCAATTACAGTGATAAATCACCCACTATATTCTCCCGACTTATCGCCAGCTGTTTTCTTCCTTTTTCCAAAGCTCATGAAAGGACAGAGATTTGAAAATGTCTCGGATATTAAATCAATTGTTATGTGTATTTTGCGAATGGTTAGTTCCAATGCCTATAAAAAGTGTTTCGATGACTTGAAGAAACATTGGAAAAATTGTATAGACTCCTTTGGCGATTATTTTGAAGGAGATAAATTTATTTGAAGGTGAGTAATACTTTTCTTATTTATAAAAATTGTCTGGTTATTTTATGGGCGTACCTTGTATATTAATATTCTTTAGGGCTACCTTTATGATTAATTTTTATTTTGTCATAACTCTTACCAGATATGTTTTCACCTCTGCCTGTATCTTTTTTTCCTTCTTTTTGGGTTACAATGAAAAGCACAAGCCTACAGTAAACCTGCATTTTGGCTTAAAGAAAAGAATTGTAAACTAAATTCTTTGTGAATAGTAATGTTTGTGTAGTTCAACTTTTAAATAGCACTTATGTTGAATTACAATCATTGTTCTTAAAATAAATGTAAATTATTCAGTTGCTCCAAGAAGCATCCTTAGCATATAATAATTTTGACAAACAAAATAATACTCTATTCGTCCAAACTGTGTGTGCGTAAGGGGGGTGGGGGTAGGAATTTTTAAGTTATATAAGTAAACTAACTGAATACCCATTTTTCCCTACAGAGTACATTCAGATTAAATACAACAATGTATGCAATGAATGCCAAAAAATATATATACAGAGGCTGTTCACACATTTTTTAGACGATGTATATTGTATTCACAAAACTAAATTACATAAAATTCTTGTGTTTTAAATGTTCTATTTGACATCCCTTATTCTGAACTATCTTTCGACACCGCAATTTCCAGGATAATAATGCCTTTTGAAGTGTCAGAAGAGGTATTCTATCCCATTCCTCCTGAACAGCTTTCCAGAGTCCTGTAAGGGTTTTGGGACGATGCTTGGATAATGCAGATTTTAAAAGTCCGAAAGCACAAAAATCCATAGGTGAAACATCGGGAGATTTAGTAGGGATATCAGTGAAGGGTATAGCCTTGATACCAGTTTTTTGTTCCATTTCTTTTAGGAAATTTACAGTGTATTTTGGTGCGTGACTGCTAGCTTTGTCCTGATGGAGTCTCACAGATTGCTGGCACTGTGGGTAAAGCGATGGTATTTCATTCAAAAAAATTGGCGATAAAATATGTTCCTGATAGTATTTGGAGTTAATCTTGACATTTTTCCCCACTCTCTTTATTTTTAACTTGCCATGAAGAAAAACCAGCAACAATCATGAATCCCTTAGAAAAACTTTCTTTCGATTCTTTGAACCATGTACTTAAATTTTTCTTTCCCCTTTTATGATAATAAATGGCTCTTTTTTTGTTGCAATCATTTAAATACACCCATGATTCATCTATTGTGACAATTGTTTTCCATTTTTCTTTGGATAAGTGTTTCCCATATAGAATTCTGCAGCGTGTCCTGCATTCATCGATATGATTTGGAAGAAGACGATGCACATTGCGTTTTTTCGCTTTCTTAAGATTTAAATCAACGTTTATCATTTTGTTTACAGTGGACACCGAGCATTTTAATGATTTTGCAACTGTCCTTTGACTAGGGGGATTATCTTTTAACATTAAACAACGTACCTTTGCAATAGTCGAAGATGTCCGTTTTTTCCTTGGTTACTTGTTTTTGTAATTTTTGTCCCACTTGAGGCTCCAATTTGACGTTTTTTTCCTTTCTTGTTGACGATATTACCTATCGACGCTTTAGATATCACAAACCCATGACTCTCACATCGTTTTTGGATAATGCAGTATGCATATTTCTCTTCAGAAAGAGCATAAATGTAGCCTTCGAACCACTGCTTTGTTAAAAACGCCATTTTGAATAAAAACAAAACTTTCAAGCCGCAGACGATAATTTTGACTTTTAAAAACATAGTACAATTGCAATTATTTCTTTTGCAGCAGACTATTTTTTATTACCGCTTACCAAAATCGTCTAAAAAATGTGCAAACAGCCTCTGTATATATTTATAAAAAAAATCATAGCGTATATTTTTATAGGCAAAATAATGTGAAGAAAATATTTAAATTACATACAACAGTCAGTGTATGTAATTAATTTGTATGTTTAATATCCATAAAACAAACTAATTTGAATTAAATTCTTAAAAAACTTCTATTTCAATTAGTCTAGTGGTTAAATTTTATCTTTTACTGTATTTTAATATTTTTTGTCAATTTGTTTTGTTGTTATGCTCGTGATGCAAAATTAATTTAAAGTATCACATAAAGAAAAGAAACGTGATCAGCATTTAATAAATTCAATTCTAAAAATTAATCTTTAAAAATTCACCAAAATTCAGAAAATGGAGGTAAAGATTCGAAAAAGATTTCATTTTAAAGGAACTTTTATGGTCTTTCTAGTAATATAAATTTTATAAACCTCAAATTATTTTTTTAAATGCAAACATTAAAGAATGTTACAAAAACAGATTAAAAATTTAATTTTAAAAAAATCTACGAAGATTTTTTCAAAACTCTTTCTTAGTGCACCCCTATACTATAAGAAAATCACCATGCAAAATTTCAGCCCTTTAGGTCCAGCAGTTTGGTCAGTGTGTTATCTGTCTGTCAGTCAGTCAGTCAGTTATGGAACTGTTACAGTGGAATCTCGATTTATCTTTTTTCAAGGGTTTTTGGGAACTTAACGATAAATGCGGGAACATAAGAAAGCAATATGATCACCGGGACTGGATGAAATAAACAACACATATGGGAAAATGATGATTCAGGCAGGGCCCGATTTAGAAAATTCTTGACTATAGGCACAACTCGGGATGGGGGCCCCCTAATACTGATGTGGGCGTAAAATTTCCACTGTTGACACACAAGAAAATTGATTATGAATCATACTGAAAGTAACATTTAACAAGAATTGGCTACTGGAAGCGTAGAAGCCTAGAACATTATCAAATAACAAACAGTAATACAACATATTAACTTCATCATTAAAACACCAATACAATGAAACCAGAAAAAACTTATTAATCCCTTATATACACTATAACATACATATGATGAACTATACATATAATGAACCAATCAATCAAATTTGAAAGGATATGTAAAAAAATTGCTATTAAAAAAGGTAAAATTAAAAAAAAATTGAATTGGAAATTTTTTTCTTTTAAAATAAAAATTTGGGGGGGCCCCCAACATGCAGGGGCCCTTAGGCCCGGGCCTACTGGGCCTAATGGAAAATCAGGGCCTGGATTCAGGGAACGATCGATCGAGATTCCACTGTATATAGATTTAAGATCCAAAAATATTGTTTTTTAGCTTTCAAATTGGATGTGATTATTATTCACATTCTGTTGTTGCTTATTTTCTTTAAAATACACTTAATTTTTACTTCAGATGTCAGATATGGGAGGAGGAATTCCAAGATCTCTTACTGATGTTTTATTTCAGTATATGTATTCTACTGCACCAAAACCCTCAGTTTCTTTGGACTCAACACCTCTAGTAAGTATAAATAGATGTTCAAAAGTGTTATCTACTTTATAAGTGTGAATCTACTTTATAATTCATTCTCATTTTTAAAAAAAACTTGTTACAGAGGGTAAGTGTGGAAAAGACATTTAAATAGTAACAATAACAGTAAGTTAAATTATGTATTAATATATTTCATTTTATGTACTTTAAAAATCTTGTGACAGATTATTTCTAATATGAATGAAGAAGATTCATCCCATTCATGTACAGTAAATGTGTTATGCCCACTTTAGACCTTATCTTTTCCAAGTTAGATACTGTTTCACACTCTGTGTGCTCAAATAAAATAAAAAAATTAAAAATTAAAAAAAAAACAAATAAATAAAAAGCTGTAAGAATTGGGAGTTTTTGAAAGAAAAAAAAAATGGTTATAATTATCTCAAACTGTTTGATAAGCAAACTTAAAAATGCTTTCTCTGAAGGTTATTGTTAATTTTCAGTATTGGAAATTTATTTTTTCTCTTTTTTTATTTTGGTCATTTTATATTTTGATCCAGATATGATTTTAAAATGAACTTTACGTATGCTGTAAGTAATACAAATAGGTCTTGAAAATCTTCAGCATTAAATTTTCTTAAAGGTCTAATTGAAGTATGTAATTGTGGTAGACTTTTCCATCTAGAATTTGATAGTGACAAATTTTGTGGTTTTTCTGTTCAATGGGTAAATATGAATTTTAAATTTTGGACCAATTTAGAACTTTATTCTTGAAATATGCTGTAAGTGATACACAAAACAGGTCTCGAAAATCTTAAGCATTAAATTTTCTCAAAGGTCTAATTGAAGTATGTAATTGTGGTAGACTTTTCCATCTAAAAGTTGATGTCACAAATTTTGTGGTTTTTCTCTTCAATGGTTAAATATGAGTTTTAAATTTTGGACCAATTTAGAACTTTATTCTTGAAATAAAAAATTATGTGTCAAACAGTGATTCTTGAGCTTTTATTTAAAGTTTGTTCTCTATAAATGTAATGAGAAACCTAATGTACATCCAAATCAAAAGTTCCATGATACCTAGCTAATTTATAAAGAAAGAATTTAGAAAATAAAAAGAAAATGTATCTGTGCTAAAAATATTTCAAATGAGATTAAATTTTTTAAAGTATACTACTTTTGTTGCCTTAACATTATCTCTTCTAATCAAAATAATCCAGGGGCCACTTGAGAAAAATATAATTGACGGTGGGCCAAGTGTAAGTCTGGAACGAATTTCGATGTCTTCTATGCCAAAGGTGGAATCGTCGTCATCAAATATCGGATTTGTATACTGCACTAAATATTTTAACTTTAAAGTAATTTTAAGTAATTAAATTATTTTAAATACACATAAATACAGGATTTTCAAAAAAGTATCATAATATAGGAAAAACTGTATTACCGATTTATCAAAATGTACGTATGGTTTACAAAAAATGGGAAAATTACAAAATGCAACTTTATAAAATCAAATATTTTTTAAATTACAACTTTAAAGTAGCAGTTTTGAATAGCAGTTTTTTGAAATCCCTGTACATATATAATAAAAATACATTTTATTTTTGGAAATTGAACATTTATTTCAAAAGACAAAACAAAAATATTAGTTTTCTTGACATTTACTAAGATGTTTCTATTACAACACAAAGCATAAAATCGCTTTTCTTGATAGTCAAAAAGTAGAAAAAATATAATGGCATGCTTGTGAATGGGCACTTGATGCAGGGCAGTTTTAAATTAACATAAATTTTGGGTAAAGAAACTCAGTGGTTGGTTGAGAGCTGTATGGTAATTTTTTGCTACATGGAGTCTAATTAAGACCGGAATCTACTGCTTAAAGCCGATTCCAAACAGCTGCAAACATCCATGCTAACACTGGGACTACAACCGACAGACTCAAGAAATACAAAGGAGTTGAGATAAATTTTTATTTTAAGCCTACTTCTTTCCTTGGACTTACTGTGTTTCATGTTTGAAAAGATGCTTTCGCACACATAACATGGAACAAGTGAGTTAAGTATTTATTTTGTTTTATAATAGTATATTTTTTTCAATTGCTTTAGTGCTGTGGGCAGGTTAAAAAGTCCTACTGGGCCGGAACCCTCTTTAGGTTTTAACGTAGGATTACATTCCTCCATAATGGTCCTCCGGAAAGGAAAATTTCAGATGCTAAAACCGTCCGTCTGTCCTCCTTAGTTATAATTTTGGCAGTGTGCCAAACCCAGTCTATTGCTTGGACAAGCAGTAAACAGTTAAATAGAAAATTTACCAAAATTTTGACATACATATATATATATATATATATATATATATGTACATATATATAGATGCATATATACATAACACATACATACATTCAAAAGTGTTAAGCAACAATAAGTAATCTTACATTAATAACCTGCAGTAGTTTCGTTAGAAGAGACTACCTGAATTGTTTTTTCACTTGAGAGGTGTGCCTGTATGGCATAACACAGCAGTTGAATATATGATATTCCAATTGAAACTTTCAAATGTTTTTCCACTGCAAAATTAAGCTTGCAGCATATTTTCTCATTAGGTGCATCAAGCAAAATAGAGCTAAGTAAGAAAAATTTAACTGAGTATGTCTTCAAAAAGTTAATTACATTGGCTAGAGTTACTTAAAGTAATCAGTCTGAATGATAATGGGACACTTTTTTTTTCAAAGGAAAAAAAATAGGACATTGGATATCATTGGTCTAGAGCAGTGCTCCGCAATTGCTGTGCCGTGGCACACTAGTGTGCCGTGAGGTGATCTTGACTGTGCCGCGGTGATTTTATTTATTATGATAATAAAAAAAATTAACCACCACATTAAATAGAAAATTTTCTAAGTAAAATATTCCTCTAACTTTTTGTTAGTATGTAATTTTTATGGGTCAAAATTACACACAAAAACATTTTGTTAGGCATACATTGTATGTATGCTTGAGCGTCATATTTCTGGATTTCAGTTAAGAAAGAAATCCACAAATTTCTGACAAGGCCATTGCAATTTTGCTCCCATTTTCGACGACATACCCATTTTTTTATGCGAACAAAGTTTTTCGACACTGGTTCTAATTGAAAATGACAAACGATCATATTTAAAGGACCTTGACCATGAACTGTAGCTCTTTCTATTATAGAGCCAAATATAAAACGTGCAAATATAAAATGCACATTTATCAAAACAATCTCAAATATCTCATTAATAAATGAGTTATGTTTAAATTAACTTTGATTTATTAGGCTTAAGTAAAAACTAAAAAACAAATTTTAATATAAAAATTTAAAGAGAAATTTTTTTTACTTGTAAACTATAATTTTATATTTTTGTTCTTGTGTTGGTGCACAGTTCAAAATGATTTATATAAAACTTAAATGATTATAATTATCTTGATACATAGATATGCGTCATACCAAAAAAACACAATAATACAGCTATTTTATTGTTTTTTTATCTAATAAAAACATATACGTATTTATTGTAATTTATATATCTGCAAGCTTTTTCTTGTGGTGTGCCCCGGAATTATGGAAAAAACATTGTTGTGCCATGGAAGATAAAAGGCTGCGGAGCTCTGGTTTTGAGTATGTAATTTAAAAAATATAATAAAAATTAAAATATTGAATTTTTTAAAAATATGATTTAAATTAAAATATTGAATTAATATAATACATTTATTGCATAAGCAGTTTAAGAAGAATTGGTTGAACAAGAAAGGGGTAGTATTTTTGATTTTATGCACATTCAAATTGATGTGCTGAGATGCATATTTTTATTGGACATTCTATGAAAAGTTATAAATTGCATCTTTCTTTGTAGGCTGGATATGGTTATGGCTTGCCTCTCTCTCGTTTGTATGCTCGTTATTTTCAAGGAGACCTGATAATAACTTCTGCAGAAGGATTTGGAACTGATGCCATTATTTATCTCAAAGTACTTTCTTTTTATTATTATTATTATTATTATTATTATTATTATTATTATTATTATTATTATTGTAAATACTTCACTATATTTAAGTAATATATGAAATATAAACTGTTAAAAATAACAAACTTTTGGATTTTTAATTCATTTTTAAATTAAAATTTATTAAATTCTATTCTTCTGAAGTAGTTTCAGAATCCTACATACTAAACATTAAATATTTTTCTGCTTTACACATAAAGTCTATATAAAGAAGTGTGTGGAATTTTAAAATAAATATTTTAAAGCTGTGTACTGAATTATAAATAACTAAACTTCTAGGAATTATTTTTAATTTAGGCTTTACTCATTTTGAATCCTGTTTTGATAAAGCACCTAACAATATTCCACTGGAATTGTTAGTGAGCTATTTAACATATTGAGCAAATACATTCATACCTTTGTCTTACAGCTCTGCTACAGGGTATAGAATTTTTTTCTTAATTTTATATAGTTTTGCTTTTTAATAGAGATAGAAAACTCAACTTGAATCAAATTTTCAATGTAATTGATGACATAATGACTAATTTGATATTGTTTATATTAATGTGATACATTACATCAAATATTTAATTTTCATACTTGGTATAATTTATACTTATCCTTGTATGTATCCTTTTCATTTATTTTATACTAATTTTTAAGCAAAGTTATCTTCCAATTGGCACCAGAATTTTCTACAAGTTTTCTGTGTTATACAGTTCTATGAGTGATTACAGTTCTCTCTGTTATAAAGTTCTGGAGCTTAAATGTAAAGTCTTTCTTAAAATATTCAATGTTTTTGCCTTTTTCCCATTCTATCTAGATATCTTCATATAACCACATTGAAAAATTCTCACAAATTTAATATTACTTTTTAAAGGCTTTATCTGATGAGGCAAATGAATTATTGCCTGTATTTAACAAAACATCAAGTAAGCATTATCGAGCTTCAGTTGGAACTCATGACTGGAGTGCACCTTCTCTTCATCCTTTGAACCAGCCTCTTGGTATGCGTCAATTTACTACCATTAATCATAAGGGAAGGATATCCCTTAGGTGAAGGTATGATTTATGTATTCCAAATTTCTTCTTGCATCATTTCCCTCTCTCACATTTTCTTTCTTCCTATTTTTATTCTATTTTAAAACTTGTTTGTTAATACGGCATATATATTCAGTAGAATTATTAAATTATACTTTTCTGATTTAAAATGAGAAATCACCAGAAAATTTTGAATCATTTTACTAAAGCTACCAGTTTCTTAATCACATAATTTAATTTGAAAAAAAATTGACAGAACTGATGTATTTACCAATTTACTTGTGTAGTATACATTTAAGTAAGTTATAATTTTAATTAAGTACCTGAATTTCCATCAAAAATCATTTATTAAAGCAATAATACAAAACTTTTTACTTACATTTTACTTTTCCTCTGTTATTGGAGTGGTTCTATAATTTTTCATTGCAGTATCAATCATACATAGAAATAATTTTAGAAATGTTTATTACACTGTAAAACTGAGTTATGGAGGTGGTTTTTTTAAACTGCTTTTTTAAAACTTAAGTCATAGTTCCTGAACATTCTAAACTTAATATGTACATTATGTATGTCATCATCAACTTTACGTCCTTAAATATTTTATAACTCTACATAATAATTCTATGCAAAATCTGTATAGTGTACTTTTCATCAATAATGTCAAAAAATGTGTTTGTTAATTAAGTGCTTTTTTAAAATAGAAGTATAGATGTATTAACAAACAAGTTTTTAATATGCTTATATTTTTTCTCCCTCATTAAAGCTTTGAAAAATCGCTATTTGCAAAAAATTTTTATTTTCCTCCTCCTTTTTTTTTTTTTTTTTTTTCTTTTTCCCTCCTCCTCCCCTTTTTTTTTTTTTTTTTTTTTTTTTTTTTTTTTTTTTTTTTTTTTTTCCCGACTAATAAAATTCTTGTTGTAGTACAAATTTTCTTCAAATTTTTTTCAATGCATTTTTTTCATAGGGTTATTGAAATTTGGTATTTGAAATTGAGAAAATTTCATTAAATATTGTTTAATCACTTGATTTTTCTCTCAAGAGTCATCTTAGAATATTTTTGTTATATTTTAATTTTTTCCTTATGTATTAATTATAGAATTAATATATAAAATTTCAAAGGGCTATTTCTATCCACCTTAAAAATTTTATTTTTTTTCTTTAATCATCTTAAATTTTTCATAAGGGACTTTCACTTCTTAATTTCATTATACCTTCACCTATATAAATATCAATATATGTAGTCTTTAATTGTACATTAAGAACAGAATATGCATGTTTTTTTAAATTCTTTTTTTGATTTAGTTATTTTTTTATTTAAAATGAGATTTGCATCAATATTTACTAATAATTACTAATTTTTTATTATTTTTTTTTATACTTTCTTGCTGTTGAGTAATGATTGTTGATGTTCGTTCTTACTTCATCTATCTCCTTTTTTTATCTTGAATTTAAATATTAACTTAATTTGTGAATGCAGTCAGAATATAGGTGTTTAGAATTAGTAATAGTAGATAAATCTCAAAACTGAATTACCTACATAATATACATAATTTGTTTATATTTTCTTAGCCCATAGGCGAAGGTTTCAAGGTATGTCTTATGTGTACATTTTGTCTTTCATACACAGTAGCAATTTAATGAATAAAGATTGCACTTTATTAGATATGCACCTAGATTCTTAAATGAAGATATAGCTTTTGCTTAATACTTCTGCCTTTCATCATTATTCCTTTGTTTCTCTAAATCTTTGGTATTTTATTCTTTTTTGGGATTATTTACCTAGTTTTTTATTTATTGGGAAATAGCATCTGTCTTTAAAAATGTTTTATTAGTTTCAGAAATTGTTTTCTTCCTTTTTTGTTTATCTATCTAACTTCTCATTATAGAGTGCAATAATGTTCAGATAATATTTATATATATATATTCCCTTGAATGTGTAAAATGTGATAAATTTTGAAATATATTGGATTATTTTCTCCTTTTTATTTGATTTTTTGTGATTTAATTTTTAAATACATTAGTATCAGAATTATTATGCTTGAAAATGAGAGTGCTTCTTTAAAAGTGCTCAGAACTTAAATGCAATTTTAGTTGAATAGTTCTATAATTTTTATTCATAAAATATAGGAGTGCTGGTATTTTACTGCGTGAAAATCTAAAAATAAGTATTCAAATTTTGAATGAGGTCTCAAGTTAACAAAATCTTTTAAATGAATAGGAAACCAAATTTAAGTATCAATATTTTTCTATGAAGGATGTCACAATTCATGTAACTGATTAAATTGTTTTTAAAAAGATATTTCAAAGTTCAGTTGTATGCAATAATTTAGCTTACAGCATAATTAATTCAGCACATTTTTTTATTTCTTGTGGTTTAGAAAATGTTATGAAATATTTTCTTTATGCCATGGTAAAGTTCATATTTAACTACTTTTCTGCATTTAGAGTGCTATAAATGCAGACAGGGCTGGGAATTTTAATATGTCTAGGTCAATGTTTCGCAACCTTTTTTGAGTTGGGAGTGAGCATGGAAACCATTAAAGGACCCCGTTTAATGGTTTTCACGCATAGTGTGATCCTTCGTCACTTTCCACCCTGCATATTTTCATTAAAAAGAGCCTTTTACGACACAAAGATAAAACACCAGCATGCATTTTCCGTAATTTAATTCCAACTTAATATTTAATTTAATAAAGAAATTTGTGAGAATTTTGTATGAAGGGGAGAACATTAAGAAACATTCGTCTCTCAGTCAAGGCTGTGTAAAAGCAAGAACAAAGAAGAGCAGAATCTCAAGAAAAATAATCAACTACCTTAAAATCTTGAGTATTATACACACTTTTTCACATTTTAGTCTGCAAAAATGAGGGTTTCATATTATACTCGTGTACAAAAAATGTAGTTTTAAACATTGAATAAACGACAAACAATAGATGAGCTGTATTCTAGTGAAAGGGATTAAGACTGATAATTTGACAGTATTGTTTATTTTGAATTAAAAATTAAGTTTTTTTTCTACCAAATTTAACGTTTTCCTTTCTTTTTATTATAAATTTTATTTATTTTAATAAATATTTTGGAATTTTTTAAATAAAATATTGAAAAGTTATGGCTGCGTATTATAGTCGAATTTTAATTTTTTCCAAAAATTTTGTGCAAAATCAAGCATGCGTATTATTATACACGAGTGCATATTATAGTCAAGACTTTATGGTACCTTATTGATTTAGAATTATTAAACAATAAAAAATAAAAACTCTATTCACTAGAAAATTGCTTTATTCCATTGGGGAAACTACAGCTTACTAGTGAAAGATATGCTGACGTTTAGAATTCGTGCACTGTGAGGTACATAACCGCAATTTCATTTACTCCAAAATAAATGCGGTAGATTTCCAAAGAACTGAGTTTGCGCTTTGAATGAGACTTTTTCATTTAAAAAAACATCACTGTCCTACAGTTTCATGTTAAATAGACAATTTTTTTAATGAAATTTGCTAAAAAGTTATTTAAATTCAATAAAACCATTGGGGACCCATTGGAAAACACTTTACAACCCCCAAGGGGATCATGACCCACATGTTGGGAATCGGTGATATTGGTAGGTCTAGATGCAAATATTCTGAGAGATTTTGGCTAAAGATGTTTTGCAGGTATCAAAAATATAAGATGTATGAAGCAGATATAGATTTGGTATTCCAAAAGCCACTACTCTTTCTCTCTGAAACCAACTTAATATTTCTCCATTTCAAGATAAAAAGCTGTGATTGGATGGAAAAATTAAGCCCTTCAGAATCGCAAAAGGATTTATATCATCACAGTACCTAACAGCATTAATACCTTGGTTCTATGTTTTCAAAGAGTGTTCACAGCATGATTCAGATGTTCAATACTCTGATGACAACATAAATCTATTTAGAATAGCTTAATATTTTAATGGAGACAGAATTTAGTGGTCTTATTTCTGTGTCTGATTAATTGTTTGGGTTTTTTTTTTCTCGTGAGTGTGTTTCCTATTTCTATTTATTATAATGTAATTTGCTGGCAAAATTTAAAGCATCATAATATTTATCTGTAAAGTGTGCATATTTAAGGATATGGTGTACTTTTTAAAAGATTTTAAGCTATATACTTTGTAGAACAAAACATTGTACAAGTTTAATATTTTTCACCATTAAAATTATTTTAATTTTGTTTGAATCGGGATTTAAAATTGTATATTTCAAATTATAATATTATTATAAATATTAATTTTTACACCACTCTTTCCTTGAAATCATTTCATCCAATGAATCATGGAGATTTTCTTTTTATAAACCTAGAGGCTAAAATAACAAGTTTACGAAGTAAATTTCATATTTCTCAACATCTGTTTGTTTTTCTGTGACAAATTTCTGATGAAAATTTTCTTCTGATTTAGGAGATTATAGTTTCGTGAAAGGAAGCAGAACAGAAACTTGATAGGAATGCTGTGCAGTGTTGAATCCTTGTATATAAGATGTGTGATGTGTTTCTACTGTGAGCTGAATATAATATTTTGTTTGTTTTGTAAAGTATGCAACTTATGGTCAAAGTTGAAAGGTGCATGCTGTTTTATATATTGCATTTGTATATTTTCTTTTTACTGTTGATACTGTAGTGAAAATCATTGTTATATGTTTTACTTTTATAAAGTTATCCATTTCTTGTCATTTTGTTTAATATTTGAGTAACATATTCTTTTATCCAAACTAGTTATTATTAGATTTTTGGAACAAAATTGAACTAGTGTATTTATTTCTTTTGTGTGTGTTGAAATTCTTCAAAATGAGTTTAAACATTACCATATACATACCCTAAAGGGACCGTGATATTATTTTGAATTCTTCCATTTTGACTTATTGAGGTTTTAGTGTACTACATACAATACCAGTGAGTATCACCAAGATTACAAATTTTCAGACTGTGAAGGGGAATAATGATGTAGCACAATATTCTGTACCAGGAAGGTTCCATCTATATAATACTTTTTGTGTTAAGTATCGAAAAGATCTTGCTTCTAAACAATCCATGAAATTGTTAAGAAACAGGAAATTGTTAAGAAGTCTCTGGTGTAAGAAGAGAATTTATACCATGAACAGAAAATGTGCAAGTACATGTACATGTGTGTACAAAAACTAAATAAGTCTTGAAATTTTGTAAGTGCTATTTTTTAATCCTTTTTAACACTACAGTTAGGTATAGAATATTTATTCCTCTGGACTACAAATTTGACAACTGACCTTATTTGTAAAAAATAACTCTTGACTTCACTTCATTCAATATTTTAGTTTCTTGCCATTATTTGCACAATATATTTCATCACATTGTATTTTTTTTATATTATGTAAAAAAAATTTCATGCTCAACATTTTTTCCCCCAAGCAAAATGTTTAGCAACTTTCTTTTATTTACATAGCATTCATTTGAATTTTTTTTTTTTAATCATCTATGATGAGTGGTTAATAATAGGTCAGTATTGAGGAAAAAAATTTTGAAATAGCTTTCCATTATTTCATAGTAAAATACAGTGATTTTATTATTTGTTATATGAAGAGTTTTTATGAGATATAGTTATTTAATAGTACAAAAAGGTTTAATGTTACCCTTTAGTGGAACTTTTAGTTAACAAGAGTATTTATCTTTTTGTTTTTGTTAGGTAAAGTTTGTGTTACCCAGTTAATAGATTTTATTTAAATGTTTGTTATTTTGTTTTAATTTTTTTTAGTTGAAATATGTGTTAACATAGTTTAGTATGTATTGCAGAGTATTTAGGTGTAGATACCCAAATCACTGCTGAATTCTTAGCTTAAGTTATTGTATAATAAAATGTTAGTCTTTCTGTAAACAGTTATTAATGGATGAATGCTTGTGCAGCTTTGTGTGGATCACTTTATTCTATTATGTGCAATATTGTGTTTATTGAATTATTTATTTTGCTTTTGTTTGCATGTCATTTCTTCAGGATTATACATTGATGATGTGTCATTCATTTTAATTATTACTGAAAACGAATTTAAAATAAGACTTCGTGGAATATATCCTTATTTGTAAAAGTCAAAATGAATGACTGGATGAGTACATTGCAACAAATTTTAATGCTGTGATAATTTATGTTAAATGAGGTTTGAAAATTCTTGTATATTAAATTTTAAGAAATTATGTGTTACATGTAAAATATTGAGGTGCAAACATTTAGCTGGAAAATTAATATTGATAAATTAAATATGCATGTAAAAGAGAGTCAGTTTCTATATCCAGTTTGGATGTACATAGTAAAATTGTGTGGAATGACTGCATTTTTATTGATGGTTTTACTTGAAGTTTTGTCTATGAATTTTGCAGTGTTTGTATTAAGTATTTTATGTAGTTACAATAAATGAATTGATTACATACATTTTGTTGTTTTATAATTTATTAATAATTAAAATATTGTAGTAACGTTACCTAGATTTTTTTTAAAAAACATTTTACATTATTGGAGGAAAATTCAGAGTATTTGAATGGGAATTTATATTTACCATTGCATCATAATAAGGTATATATTATTTTAAAATAATGGAAACCATATTTGTTCAATCCAAATTAACTCCAACAGTCAAATTTAAAATAATATATTGATTTATATTGATTTATATGAAAATTGGTCTTTATCTCTTAAAATGTTTCAGCCTACGTAAATTATGGCCACGGAGACATTGCCATGTGTGCACTGCTTATGTGTATATCTTATTTTCAAAATGCATGCTTTGAGGTTTTTCAAATCTTTTATTTGCTCAGAATATGTTTTGAAAAAAACTTAAAAGATTGCTGAATAATTTTACCTTATGAAAGTATATTAGTTTTGTTTTTGATTACTTTAGTGAATATGTACTTTCAAGCAGTGATCCCCAACCCCTAGGCCGCGGACCGGTACCAGACCGCCCAAGGAACATTAAATTGTTTCCTTTTTATTTACTGTGGTGTATTTCTCTCGGGTAAGTGCGACTTTGTCGGGTTTGTGCTAATTTATACCTTTGGAACAGAAGAAATCTTGTAACTAATTTAAATTAGTTAATTGTTTATTAAACATTTCAAGATTATGAATTAAAATTGCCGTCATAGCTCCCCTCAGCGGTTGACCGGTCCACAGTGATTAAAAGCTTGGGGAGCACTGCTTTAAAGCATTTTAATGAATAAATAAGTCGATAAGAATACACAACTTCTTAAAATCTGTAATATAAATAAAAGAAATATGATATTTATATCGGGAATTTTGCATTATGCTTATATTTTAAAACTCCCTTTATTTATACTGTGGATTTTAAGAGGTTGTGTTCGAGTTCGCATTTTCCACACGTTTCTTGTAAGAATAAATAGATTTTAAGTTGAAGACTGTAAATCAATACTTATAATATCATATAAATACACACACACTGATGAAAAAGAAAAAAACAAGCAATCTTTCGCTATGTCATTTTACATTGGAAATAATCTCACATATTAAATTTTAAAGCTAGAACATTGTTTATTTTGGGGGAAATTTGAGTTAAAAATTAATACAAGGAAAAGCCACCTTTAACAGTGTTGAAGTTGGAAATTCTGCATGGTGTTATGTCTGTTAATCCTTGTTTGTCATCTTGAGGCAGATTTGATAATGTACACATTTTGCTACTGCAGCTTCTCATACTTTGAAACTGGTTGATTGTTGCAGTTAGGAATTTAACATGTCCCACTCATGCTCAGTTGGAGACAGGATGTAAAAAGAGGCTAGGGAAGAGAGGGTTGAAAACATTTGTGAGAAACATTTGTAAGGCAAGTTGTTCCATTATCTTTCTGATAAATGGCACCTGGTTGGTATGACAGCCATGGAAGTGTGGTATGTTGTAAATTCTCACCAGCATATCAATGTAGACAATTGTATAGAGGGGGTGCTGCGAGGTCCGTAGAGAGAGAGAAAAGTTTTCGCTTCTCAGTTCGCTCCTCGCCCTCGTTAAAAAGGGGTCATATAACCCCCCCCCCCCCCCCCCCGTTGGAATCCCTATCTGGAGAAGCATTTCTTTCTATATGTGTTTTACAATTCTTAACTGTTACAATAAACCAAAAAGCCCAATCTAAGTTGTCGTCCATTTGTAGCAGTTCGTCAAAAATTCGACAGTGGTGCAGCCTCGTCCGGGAATAATCCGGTCGCTTAACGAAATTACCGTTATCTGGTGGATAAAAGCACCAAATTTGGCATGAAGGTACCTTAGGGTATACTAATAAATGTTAGCCTAGGAGCCCTCTGGAATTTCTAAAAATTTTCATGTATGGCACTAAAATCCAAAATGGCCAACAAATACGACAAAATATCACTTTTAACGCAGTCTATTTTACCGTTAATTTTCAATTACAGTTTTAAGCCAACTAAGTACACTACCTAACTTAGGGTAGTCTACATATTAAATAAAATACAATAAAATATATCCATATCATTTATTACAGTAATTTATAAGTACAAATATAACGCTAATAAGTGTTCCCCAAACAACAAAAAAAGTATAGCTATTCATTCAATGGAATTCAGCATGCAGCAGTTATAATAAATTACACTTGCAAATTGCACTTGCACTTGCAAAGTGGAGAGCAGTCGAGATTGGCTTTCCCACATTTGCAGTTGTTGCAGTCTCCTTTGCAGGAACATTTAATCAATTCCCTGCATGATCGGGAAATCTCTGGAATTGTCATCCAAACTGGTACCAATGACCCTGAAACCTTATTCCAAGCAAAATCCTGCGGGGAAGGAATCACTTGCTGTGTTTGTGTGCTGGTTGTCCAAATACATGCTTGATAAACTGCCCTTCGGATATGTTGTAGATGAGCATCCTCAGTCGGTGGAAGTTTGTCCATTGCTCGATTCTTCTGACAGAAAAGCTCCTTTCTTATCTGGTTGATAATGCTGAGAGGAGTGGTTTTATCACTAGATTAGGGAAATTATCCAAGAAGGGATTACGCATTTCGTTGATGGTTTTACATAGACTTACAACCTGTTGCTTAAAGTTCTTCTGTGATGAAAGTCCCTGGGCATGATGTTGGAAATTCTTGGGATTATCTGTGTCATCATTAAATACAGAGGCTGTTCACACATTTTTTAGACGATGTATATTGTATTCACAAAACTAAATTACATAAAATTCTTGTGTTTTAAATGTTCTATTTGACATCCCTTATTCTGAACTATCTTTCGACACTGCAATTTCCAGGATAATAATGCCTTTTGAAGTGTCAGAAGAGGTATTCTATCCCATTCTTCCTGAACAGCTTTCCAGAGTCCTGTAAGGGTTTTGGGACCACGTTTGGATAATGCAGATTTTAAAAGTCCGAAAGCACAAAAATCCATAGGTGATACATCGGGAGATTTAGTAGGGATATCAGTGAAGGGTATGGCCTTGATACCAGTTTTTTGTTCCATTTCTTTTAGGAAATTTATAGTGGATTTTGATGTGTGACTGCTAGCTTTGTCCTGATGGAATCTCACAGATTGATGGCACTGTGGGTAAAGCGATGGTATTTAATTAAGAAAAATTGGCGATAAAATATGTTCCTGATAGTATTTAGAGTTAATCTTGACATTTTTTCCACTCTCTTTATTTTTAACTTGCCATTATAAGAAAAATCAGCAACAATCATGAATCCCTTAGAAAAACTTTCTTTCGATTCTTTGAACCATGTACTTAAATTTTTTTCTCCCCTTTTATGATAATAAATGGCTCTTTTTTTGTTGCAATCATTTAAATACACCCATGATTCATCTATTGTGACAACTGTTTTCCATTTTTCTTTGGATAAATGTTTCTCATATAGAATTCTGCAGCGTGTCCTGCGTTCAGCGATATGATTTGGAAGAAGACGATGCACATTGCGTTTTTTCGCTTTCTTAAGATTTAAATCAACGTTTATCATTTTGTTTTACAGTGGACACCGAGCATTTTAATGATTTTGCAACTGTCCTTTGACTAGGGGGATTTTCTTTTAACATTAAACAAGGTACCTTTGCAATAGTCGAAGATGTCCGTTTTTTCCTTGGATACTTGTTTGGAATTTTTGTCGCACTTGAGGCTCCAATTTGACGTTTTTTTCCTTTCTTGTTGACGATATTACCTATCGACGCTTTAGATATCACAAAACCATGGCTCTCACATCGATTTTGGATAACGGAGTATGCATATTTCTCTTCGGAAAGAGAATAAATGGAGCCTTCGAACCACTGCTTTGTTAAAAACGCCATTTTGAATAAAAACAAAACTTTCAAGCCGGAGACGATAATTTTTACTTTTAAAAACATAGTACAATTGCAATTATTTCTTTTGCAGCAAACGATTTTTTATTACCGCTTACCAAAATCGTCTAAAAAATGTGCGAACAACCTCTGTAGAATGCATTCTTCAAACTTTTGATCATTCTCGCAATTTCAGGCCCTGAAAGTATCCATCGTCGGAGAGAAACAGGGTTTTCTGTGATCCCAACAATACCACCTGAACCTTTCACAATCTTGTTCTCTTGTTCATGAGCCTGATCGAATGGTATTGTAGAAAACGTGTTGCGTGTTTTTGAAATGACCCAGTTAGAACAACGCTCAAACTGATTCTTGATAGAGTCCGGCAATGACTTCATATCCCTGATGTGTACAGGCATCCGTCTTGAGTAGTATAGATGATCCAAGGCAAAGAATAGTGGTGTAAGTTCCTCTAAGACAGCAACATAAAGACTAAAGTTATTCCCGTGAGCTCTAATGAAAATCAGTATAAGGGTTTCATACTCCATGACCAAGTCCCAATACATGAAAGTTCGACTCCTTTTCCGCATGCCGCTTCTCCAGTCTATTTCAGTTTCTTTATCTTTGGGGCATTCAGAGAGTAGGAAAGCTTCATGCTGGATATTGTGCAGGGCCATTAGAGTGATTTTATTAGCATGCCTAGTTCGAGTTAAATGTGCTGCCTTTAGGTAAGATTCAGCCTTGCCAAAGGATGTCACTTCTGCATATGCAAGGGCAGTAGTCCAGCCAGATCCTTCTAAGACATCACCCAGTGTATTCCAGACGGCCATTTCAACGTGCAGTCCACCTAGCATAACCACTTGAAGTCGCTCACCATGAGTGTTCGGCCATGTCCACTGTACAAACTTAGCCAGGGCAAACAGAGGTTGATCAAATGTAATGAATGGTATTTGTCCTGGATTAAGGAATTGAATAGCTTGTCTAATAACTTCCATGCCATGTTTAATCATTGCGTGTGTGGCAGCCTTCTCATAGAACATAGGAAGAAGAGTACAAAGGCCTGGAGGGTCTTCCATCGGAGGTTGCATTGCGGCGTGATAGGCAGCCCATGTGATGTTATCGCCACTAGCGACATTTTCTTTTTGCAGAAGATGTAGTGCCTGCTGGAGCCATTTACATTCCTTTAACTTGGCTGCATCTAAACATTCCTCTACTGGAAGAATGTATACTGTGGTACAACAACATCAGTGATCTTCAAAGCTACGGATGGGACACAGGCATAGCTGTCAGGAAGAGAGTGATTTAAATCTCCAGAAGGTGGAATTGTAATAGGTGTTTGGCTTTTCCCAGGTTCTGTATTTCTAGGCATCTGGAAATGACTGATTCCAGTCCCATGGAATGAGGATAATGATGTAGTTGAGCTTCGGTTGTGGTCTATATTGTCAATGATTTTGTAGAATACAGAAATGATACGAAGCGTAGCTCAGGACAGGTTTTTATTCGCCAGATTGCGGGGAACATTACCTTAAATACACCTCCAGATATTTCCCGACATTCCTACCGGAAGTGTGAGGAATATTCCAGAAACCTCTGGAACCGGAACTGAAATAAATAATAGGTAAATTTGCATACAGCTCGCATGCAGAGCAAATTAAAATAAACGATGTTCTGGCACCCAGACGGCAGCTGCTTTCGAACCCGGGACCTTCAGATTAGACGTCGGGAGCGATACCGCTGAGCCACCGTTGCTTCGGTGAAATGTGGCATTGCTCCCTCCCTGCAAAACAGCGCCTCGCTGTTTGTATTAAAATGATATGTTACGTGATTTTTGCTCTAGACCGCGTAAGGGGACCCGCATAAGATCTAGATGGTACGTCGTGAGACTGTTCTCGTTCAACATTTTCTGCTTCTGGGTTGTTGCTGACGGTATCGGCATCCAAATAAGCGTCTTGAGCGTCTGGGTTGTAATACGGTTTCATCCGGAGCACATGAACTACTTCTTTCGATTTCCTCCTCCTTGAAGTAGGGTCAAAATCTTCCACTTCGTAAGTGACGTCAGATAACCGCCGCATTCTTATAGGGACCAAAATATCGCTTCAATAGTTTTTCTGATAGTCCAACTTTTCTTATCGGGATGAAAACCCACACTAGGTCATCAGGCTTATAAGTTACCATCCGGTGTCTGGCATCATAACGATGACTATCCTTTGCTTGAGCATTTAATGTTCGGAGTCGGGCCAATTGTCTTGACTCCTCAGCTTTTGTAATTAAGTCGCTTACATAGTCATCTTCCTCCTTACCGTCAACACATGGAAACATGGTGTCAAGTGTAGTCTTAGCTTCTCTTCCATGACACAGAAAGAATGGGGAAAAGCCAGTCGTGTCCTGTTTAGCAGTGTTGTACGCGAAGGTAACAAACGGCAAAACTACGTCCCAATTCTTCTGTTCTAAGTCGACATAGATGGAGAGCATTCCGTTAACGTTTTGTTAAAACGTTCAGTCAGCCCGTTCGTCTGTGGATGGTATGCCGTTGTCATTCTATGTGAGATATTACACAGCCCATTAAGTTCATGAATCATTTTTGACTGAAAGACCTGACCTCGATCACTGATTAGTACTCTCGGGGCTCCGTGCGTCAAAATAATGTCTTCCAAAAGGACGGCCCGTATTTTGTCGACATCGGGTCGAACACCCTTACCAGACACCCGATGTCCGAGGATCTTAATTTCTTCAGCACCGAAAAGACATTTCTTTGGATTAAGGTGAAGGCCTGTATTCTGAATGCACTGCAGCACAGTAGTTAACCGGTTCAGATGTTCATCAAATGTTTCTGAAAAAATTATGTCGTTTTTTGCATTTTATCCACTTCGTTCTGTATAATGCGGCGTTCGGCTGGTGAAACTCGATAGGCTCTTTGTTTTATTGGTGGATGATCGCCTGTGTTTATTCGGTGTCTGACTTTTATGCTGTTGGTCACACTTTTCTTCTCGTTATAAAAAATATTAGAGAACTGTTTCAGGATTTGAACTAGATTTTCTCGTTGCTTAGGAGCAAGACCTGTTGATACCATTGATGCATAATCAACTGAAAGATCGCTATCTCCCGCCTTCCTAGCATCCCCGGAAGACGTATCAGATATTACGGTTAAAATGTCTTCATCGAGTGGTTCAGCGAAACCAATGCACATACCTTGAGGGATGGTTTGGGGCTCAGCTCTTCCATTCGCAATCCATATTTTTCCCGTACTGTCCTGGATGGTGATCACGGTGCAAGGAATAAAGATTTCGTTACTCAGCAGCAAATTTTTATTAGCTACGACGATGGCATTCACAGTTTCCTTCATTTCCGGGACTGAAACTGATATTCGGCTCATGGATCTGGCAGGTATTATGTAGTCTTTTATCGATGACAAACGGCAGAAATTCTTTAAATCCTCTATGTTATTTTCCAAGGACAGTTCCAGCCGGTCACAATCTATAACGGCTTGAGTGGACTGAAGAAAAATCCCAGCCGAGGATAACATCGTGGCAGCATTGTCTTAACAGTGTAAACTCAAATGGTTGTGTTCGCCCGTTCACACCGATTCTAAGTACGCGTTTTCCCATAGGCTGGACATGTTTTCCATCGGCTACCTTGAGTGTTATGATTTCTGTAGTGGGAAACATTGTTTTTCGTAAGTGGATTTCCAGTGCCAGCGGCCTCACCCCCAGGGAAGCTCGCACCAACTAGTTTTTCTCGTTACGTCGACCTGGAGACTGACTAGATCGCCGGTACGGCGAAGGAGCTCTGAAGCGGCGGGACGGTAATCTTCCACGCGTGGGACTGGGAGATGAGCTCCTGGCTTCTGGTCGGGTGAAATCGGCATATGAACTTCTGGCTTCGTTGATACCTCTTCGATCGGCCCAATAGTTATTGAATACGGCTCTCCTTTCCCGGCAGTACCGGACAACATGGCCTGGCCGTCCGCAGTTGAAGCAGACTGGTCGGTTGTCGGGAGTTCGCCAAACCTCAGTCTTCCTCTGTGGGGTCATAGGAGTCAGTCTGACTTTTCTCGCAACATCAGCGTAGGAAGTTTGACGCCTTGATTTTGCTTCAGTCCAGGTAGATGGTTCATTATTTACAGGTGCTAGGGTCTTGACAACTTCATCACGAACAAGGGACTCAATAGCTGTAATATGTGCTTCGGGTTCAGCAGCCACTGGCGCCAGGACGCGTTCAACCTCTTCGCGGACTATTTGTCGAATTAGACTGGCAAGGTCGGATTGTTCCTGGATGGCCGCCATGGGTACGACATTCGGAAGTCGTTCAAACTTATGCGGATTTATGCGCTTTTGCTGCATATTTTCAATATGTTGGCACCATTTTGTAAAGTCTGCAGTCGTGGCGATTTCCTTCGTAACCAAGGCCTGGTATACGTTTTCGGACACTCCCTTCATTAGATGCGAGAGTTTTTCTATTTCCGTCATATTTGGGTTTGCCTCATGACATAGTCCTAACACACTCTGGATGTATGATTGAGTACCTTCACCGGGTTTCTGGGCACGGATTTTTAGCTGATCTTGTGCTTGCCGGACATAGTAGGTCGTATCACCAAAAGCCTTTTTTAGTTCCTCGCTGCAAACTTCCCATGACGTTAGTCGGGCTTCATTATTTTCGTACCATTGTTTTGCGGTACCGTCAAGGAAGATATAGGTACTTGCTAAACACACCAGGTCACTCCATGCGTTGTATTTTGCTACATTCCCAAATTCCTTCAACCATTTTCCTGGATCTTGACCAGCTTCCCCTCTGAAAATCGAGGGATTGCGTTGTTGCTGAATTAAAGGCACAACATATACTGCAGGTTTTTCTTCCATCGCTAACTCTCGTCTTTTTCGAGGTTCAGGATTCCACAGTCCAAATTCAGGTGGTACTCCTTGGAGTCTTCGACTTTTTCGGTTTTCTCCTGAATCCAGAATTCAGCTTTACCCGGCGCCTCCACCAAATGTCACGATGATTTTGTGGAATACAGAAATGATACGAAGCGTAGCTCAGGACAGGTTTTTATTCACCAGATTGCGGGTAACATTACCTTAAATACACCTCCGGATATTTCCTGACATTCCCACCGGAAGTGCGAGGAATATTCCAGAAACCTCTGGAACCGGAACTGAAATAAATAATAGGTAAATTTGCATACAGCTCGCATGCAGAGCAAATTAAAATAAACGATGTTCTGGCACCCCGACGGCGGCTGCTTTCGAACCCGGGACCTTCAGATTAGACGTCGGGAGCGATACCGCTGAGCCACCGTTGCTTCGGTGAAATGTGGCAATATTGTCAAGGGCATCAACAGTAAACAACCCTTTAAGGAGACAAGCAGGAGACACCACTCCATTTTATTCAAAGTGTTCACAGGAAGAAGTGCCTATCCAGTCTTCAATCTCTATAATCATGTCATATGAAATACAAATGCCCATGTGACATAACTTCTGGAAGAGTTTCCTACTTCTGGTAGCTGCATGAACATTGATGCCCACATAAATCGGGAAGGGAGGCTCACGTTCCTTACTGTGTCGTGTCTTCAGAGTAGTATGAGACATTTTTTTCTTTGAGTTGTAAACGATGCACTGACAAATGGTTAAGCATGCCTGAGAGTCACGTTTGTCTTGATCTTGCAAGTTTGAACCATTTAACATGATAGAAACCAGCGACTTAAGACTTGCAGGCAGTGAGTTTTCTTGGCATTGTGCTGGGAAGCAGCCACTAAATTTGAAGCCTTGGTGATTCATATCTTTTCTGACTATTGCTGCTGCTTTTGCCAGGATAACTTCATCTTCTGAGAAGCCTCGAATCTTCACAGCTTCCCTCAATATATTTCTCATACCTTCATTGAATATGATTACAGTGTGTCTCCCATCAAACTGCTCTTGGGCTTCTGGGAAATGCTCTAGCAATTCATTCTTCAGTTTTGTCTTGTATTATAGCCTACCCGGCTTCACAGATTCATTAAATGGGAAGAGTTCCGTATCCTGTGCCGCGTGGCGCTATTTGGCGCGGTTTCTGATTTTTCCGCGTTTGGCGGAAAACTCAGATTATTGCAACCTATCTAAGCGATGCCATCTTTTCGGCGTCACTTAGGCTTAAAACGAAACAAATAGAAATAAAATGAATTTTATAACTTACCGGAGAGCCGCATTTTGGGAAGAGTTTCGTATCCTGTGCCGCTTGGCGCTATTTAGCGCGGTTTCTGAGTTTTCCGCCAATCACGGAAAACTCAGAATAATGCTACCTAACTAAGCAACACCATTTTTACCATGATTTTATTAACTTGCTTTCTTGTTTGTGTGTTTGTTTGCTTGTGTGTCTGCCCAGTACAAATCTTGCAATCGATTTTTAACTAACTTCCCGACTAGCTAGACATTTGAAACTTTTATAATAGCTCAGAACACGATGACAATGCATTTTTAAAAATAGTTTTAGCCATCTTTAAGCAGAATTAAATTAACTTTCAGTTATTTTCCGTTAATTTTGTTTTGTAGACTGGTGTAGCCATCTATTGGCCGGAACGGGAACGAAATGTTAAATGCAAGTTAACTTCCAATTAACTTAATTTTCTTTTAAGTTGATGGGGTAATTCATCAAAAAATTTTTAAAAAGTATTTATTAATACATAGAATTGTCAAGTTTATATGATTCAACAGAAAATTTAAAAACATGGTATATAAAAAGTTCCTTTTATGTTGTAACTAGCTGAAAACCCGCACTTCGCTACGGAGTACATTCAAATGAAATACAAAGGTCAATGTACGCAATTAATGCCAAAAAAATAAATATATATATATTTATAATAAATACGACGATCAATGTATACAATTGATGTAAAAAATATATATTTATAAAAAAATCGTAAGGGATATTTTTATAGACAAAATAATGTTCAATCGTCTGCCACATTAGCAAGAAAAAAATACTTTTTTGTCTATTTAGTTGTTATGCACGTGCCGATAAATTTATTTAAGGTACCAGAAAAAGAAATCACGTTATCAGCATTTAATAAATTAAATTCTAAAAATTAATCTTTAAAAATTAATCTTTTGATCAACACCAGTTTGTTTTCTCTTGATATCCTTTGCCAGCTTCGAATTATTCAACTTCAGATAACAAAATTTGTGCCATGAAGCGGAATGAGAAGTAAATGTTGTAGCAGTTTCATTAATTCCGAAAGACAGCTCAAATGGGAGAGCATCAATGCTTCGGAACTGATCTACATTCTTCAGGAATGTTGTGTAGGCATCTGTTTTTTCACTACTTGTCCCTGGGGTCAGTAAAGGACATTTCAAGCTTTCACCAGTGTCATGCTGGCAATCAAGCATCGATCCCAATTCACATACATGCTAAATTATCCATTAAATAATAATGGCAATATAATTAGAATTTCCAAATCCCATTTTTTATGGTTTTTGCAGTAGTGGTGCCTCGGAGAGAAAGATTCACCTGTGATATTTGGTCGTAGTCGGCCATTTTGGATTTTAGCACTGTACGTGAACATTTTTAGAAATTCCAGAGGGCTCCTAGGCTAACTTTTATTATTACACTCTAAGGTACATCCATACCAAATTTGGTGCTTTTATCCGCCATGTAACGGTAATCTTAAAATACAGCCTAAGCTATCGGACTAGAATTTGTAGTCTACCATTGAAGTCGCCTTCTACTACTAAATAATCTCAAGAACATTCGTTGTCGTTCCGCGCTAAAAATTCGTTTTCGTTAAAGTGACATTGTGTCTTTGTGAAAAATCGGGACTGTCGTAATTGGACTTTTTTGTGCTCATCGCTTCGTCTGCGAAATGTGTTCGAGTAGTCGTTTTGGATTCGAAGTTTTGGGTGAGAAATTAAAGTTTTGTTGAATTGGTTTATTGTGACATTTGTTTTGACTGTCGTTAGTTATTTTGTTGACTTTGCCATTCTGTTTTCGTTAGTTTGGTTTCGTTTAATTGTTAGAAATTGTTGTAGTTGAGGTTTTGCTTTTGTATTATTTTGTGTTAGCGATTGTCAAAATGTCGAAATTGATAAAACTCAAAACCAAACGGGATGTTCATAGAAAACAATTAACAAAGATAATTGGAAAAATTGATAATTATTTGTTAGAACCGGATCTGAATCCTGATGTCTGTGAGTTTTTGTTCAAACAGTTAATTAGTAAAAGTGAAGTTTTGAGTATGTAAAATAAAGATATAGATAAACTAATTAATGATTAGGATGAAATAAGGGCTGAAGTTTTAATTGTAGATGAATATTGTGAAAAGGTAACTTCTGCAAAAATTAAATTGCAAAATAAAATTAAATCGTTAAATTTAAATTCTACCACTGAACATTGAACCACCGAAAACTCGTTACCATCGAAAACTCGTGGAGAAATTACTGGCAAACTTCCCAAATTATCTATTGCAAAATTCTATGGAGAGCCGTCCGAATTTCTTGAATTCTAGAATCGATTTGAAAACTCAATCCACAATAACCCAAATTTAAGTGATGTTGATAAGTTTTGCTATTTAAAGTCCATGTTAGGCGGGAAGGCTTTCTGCAGCATAAAGGGGTTTTCAATTAATAAAGAAAATTACGTGCAAGCAATCAAGTTAATTTCTGAAACTTTTAGCCAAAGGGACATTTTAATAAACTCGCATAACTCAAATTTGCTTAATATTAAACCGGTCAGAAATTCTTCTATCGTTCAGGCTTTGCGTAAATTGTGTTTCGATTGTCATACACAGATTCGGTGTTTGCAAAGTCTGGGAATCGATTCAGAAACATACACTACTCTCCTGAGAAACATAATCTTAAAAAATCTCCCACATGATATTCGTTAGAATTTGCTAAAGTCAGTGCAGATAAATGTCATTATCTGCAAGAGTTAATGAGCTTCTTGTATAAAGCGGTCAGCGCGAAGGAGAAAGCTCAGCGTATCCGAGGTCACTCCACCCCTCAATTCTCCCTATTGCAGTCCAGAGTGGGGCTAACTCTCAGCCGAATCGCACAAATAAGTCAGCTTTGGAACTTAACACCAATGTAGAGTTCTAGCAGGTGTCTTTTTTGCAATGGCTCACAGTATGGGAGCTCGGAGTGTGATATTTTGTCTCTCCAGCAAAAGAGAGATAACCTAGTCCGTGAAAAACGTTTCTTAATGTGCTGCAAGATTAACTGTTTCGTAAAAAGATGTAAGGGCCCAACATGTGGCTATTATAAGGGTGGCACGCCAAAGCCATTTGCTTTAAACTCGAGAATGACGTGTCATTGAATCATGTGGTAAATGATTTGAGTGGGGTTTTGTTGCAGTGCGAGTGAGTCGCACAGGGTAGTGGGTCGATGCAGGAATAGTGGGTCGGAAGAAATCGGGATTAGCCTTAGTTTTGTTTGATAACGGCTCACAACGAAGTTTTATTCGAAAATATGTTTTAGATTAGGTTTAAAGGTTTGGGGTTCGGAAAGTTTGAAAATTTATTCGTTTGGTGCTAAGTCTCCTAGTACCGAAATTCGTCGCAGAGTAGAAATAGTTTTTAAAAATGTTTTGAACGGCGAGAGGAGTTTGTCGTTGAAGCGCTAGAGGTCGAGGAAATATCAAACGCTGTTGTGAAACTTCCCAGTAAAGAGGTGTCGGAAGCTATGAAGGCTAAGGGATTTGTGCTGACGTATTCAGATGAGTCAACAGACAAGTCTATTTCGCTATTGATAGGATCGGACTACTACTGGAATTTAACTAGAGGTGTCGACCGAATAAGTGCATTGCCACTATGTTCACTCATAAATTCGATAAAACCTATGCTAACTGCAATATTAAAATAGGTTCCACCATTATCCCCTGGTCAAACACTGTTAAATACCTAGGGTTAACCCTTGATAAAAAAACTCACTTGGAAACATTATATCATGAATAATTGTAATAAATTTCGTAATGCTAAAAGACAACTTTACCCCTTAATTGCCCGAAATAGTAAATTGAACTTTAGTAACAAAATGCTCATTTATAAATCTTTCTTAAGACCCTTACTTACGTATGCTGGACCAGTTTGGTCGTATGCAGCGGATTCCAACATTAAAATTCTGGCTGTTGCTCAAAACATGACTATTCGGCAAATCACTAACTCCCCATGGTATTTTCGCAGTGTTGACATTTATAGAGAGATAAATCTCCCCACTATTCAAAATTATCTTGAAAATCTTGCTATTAACTTCCATAAAGATTTACCAAATGATCTTATTAAAAATCTTGTCGATTACGACCCTGCTAACCCAGCTAACAAGAAACGGCCCTGTGCCATTCTTGCTCTTAACTTTTAATTCTTTGTCCTGTTCTTTGTTCGCTCTGTTTCTCCCCCCCCCCCACCCATGTTTTAGCTTTACTTGTACTATCGAAGCTTTTTGTTTTCTCCACTTTCTATTTTCCTTCCTACTTTCGTTTTTTATTGATCATTGAAGTTTTGTGCATTGCTATATCATTCTACATGGGCACGGCCCATGTACTGTAGTTACCACTACTCTTCCCGAAGCTCCTGAAGTTGAAAGTTGAAATAGTGCGTTTGCGTTGATGTAATATTTTAAAACTCGTTAGATTTAAATAAAGAAAGTTAGTTTGAAAGACTTGAATGTTTAATTTTAATGAATCTGTGAAGCCGGGTAGGCTAGAATAGATAGCAAAACTATCATTTGGCGTCCGCGACAGGATGAGTTTAAATATTGCATAAGAAGATTTCAGAAATATTGATTTCATAGCAGTAATGGAATCGTTAAAAAAGAAACGAGGTATTATACGCTCAGCTTTTACAACGGCGTATAAAAATTTGAGTGAACGTATTCGAGATTTGGATATTGAAGAACTGAAATGTGATTTTCTTGCAAAACTGGATATCTTACAAGAGAAGTCGGTACAACTGATTAACTTAAATACTGAAATTTTTGACGTTCTGTTGAAAGAAGATGTAAGTGAAAGTGACCTTGAAAAAGAAATGAGACTGCAGATGAATATTCAAGTAAGTACAAGCAGAGCCTGACTAAGGCAGGGGCATACGGGGCATTTGCCCCGGGCCCTCACATCAGACGGGGGCCCCCTAAACCGAATAGAAAGTTTTATTAAGTATTAAGTTCTTCATTACTGAAGTAGTGAAGCAGAGGGGGGCCCCAAAGAAGTTTTTGCCCCAGGCCCCAATTAGGCTAAGTCGGGCCCTGAGTACAAGAGTCTTTATTTATTAGTACAGAAGCATTTAAATGAAACTGTAAATGAAAAGGTTGTTAACAAAGACAGTTCCCTTTTGAATGTTACTAAAAGAAAATTTAAATTACCGCCCCTAGAACTGAAGAAATATAGCGGGGAAATTAAGAACTGGTTGAATTTTTGGGGTCAGTTCCAGAAAATTGATGAAGATCGAAATATAGATGAAGCAGACAAACTTCAGTATCTGATACAATCGAGTATCTGATTCAAACAGTTCCGGATACTAGAGCTCGGGAAGTAGTTGAAAGTTTCCCGCCGACTGGTAGCAACTACAAAAACGCTATTGACAGTTTAAAAGCTAGATTTGGAACAGAGGACTTGTTAGTGGATACTACATACGAGAATTACTGAAACTAACACTGCTAATGAATTCTAAAATTAATAGAATTAGTCTGAGTATGATATATGACAGAATAGAAACACAGCTGAGAGCGTTAGAGTCCCTAGGTATGGCTACTGAAAAATATGCAATAATGCTTTACCCATTTGTAGAATCGTGTTTATCTGAAGACATTTTAAGAGCGTGGCAAAGAAGTGATAATGTTAGAAATATGCAAACAGTTGGTAAAACTCGATTAGATAATGTAATGGCATTTTTAAAAGCCGAAGTGGAAAACGAAGAAACAATAAAAGTAGCAAAAAGTGGTTTTGGTTTAGAACGAGCGAGTAAAGACAAATCTTTCCATAAATCAAGAAATTTGAAAGAGAATTTACCAACTGCTGCTGGATTATTCTCTACAAATTTGAGCGTATTCGCGAGACAAAGATGCCTGTTTTGTAGTAAAATGCACAATTCTCAAGACTGTAAATTCGCTTCAAATATGGCGTTAAAAAAAGAAGCGACTTTTCATGAGATAGATTTAGTGATGTCTGTCCCGGAGTCTCACTGGAAGCGTGTCGCTAGGGGAAAAACTGTCTTGGACTGGAATACTGAATTTCTTGCTTCGTTAAAGGCATTGTGGACAAAAAGATTTTTTCCAACTATTTTTCAGCGTTTAAAGAGTAAGCACTTTTCAATTGACTCTAACTTAACTCAAGTTTTAACTGGCCATGGAAATTTCAAGAGCTATTTGCTTCGTTTTAATTTGGTGACTAGTGGACTTTGTACTTGCGGTGATGCTGATGAAAATGTTGAACATTTTCTTTATCACTGCAAATTACATGCGAGTGCCCGAGCTATATTAAAGGCGGACTTGAGACGTCTGTCCATTTGTTTGCAAATTCAGATTAAGTAGTTTGAAATGTCAAAGACGTCACTTTGCCATTTTGTGCCTGGAAGTTAATAGAGGCGATTCAGTATCCGTTGAAAATAAGAAAACAGAAACTATAGATTCAAAGGAAGAAAATATCTCTAATTTATCCAATCGTACATGTACTCGACATGTTCTGCTACAGACTTTAACAGTTTTACTTCGAGAAGAACGCAAAAGCTGTGTCGTTCGTGCTTTGATTGATACAGGATCACAGCGGTTGTATGTCAGCAAAGAAGCAGCCATTGCTATGGCATACAAACCAATTAGACAGGGAAGTGTAATACATAATCTTTTCGGGTGCAAAGAATTACGGCAAAATCAACAATGTTATAAAATTGTTGTTAGCAGTTTATAAAAGGATTTCTGTTCGGTTTGTATAAACCGCCAACAGATGTCGCCGATGTAAGAGGAGATCCGCGCAGGCATCGACTCAACGGCACGGAATGTGTGTGAGAGCGTTCGGTTCCGCCATGATGGTCGGTCTTGGAAAAAGATCCCATCAGATTCGTAAACTGTAAATATCTGTTTTTAAATACCATATGCTTATGTATATAATAAATTCAAAAAAAGTAAGTCCTGGTTTAGTCTGGCCACATCAGCAGCACGAGAGGCATTGCTTCTTCATTTTGGAGCCACCAGTGAGGATCTCTAACGAACGTTAACTTCAGTAGTTGAAATTCTAAGCCAACTTCATCGAGCATTATTATTAACATTCAAGCTATGGAAGCACTCAAGAAGAAGCGCAGCATCCTAAAGGGTAGGACAACTCGTTTATTAAATATTTTAACTTTGAAAATTGATAATAATGAGTGTGATCTTGAAGAATTAGAAATTTATCGTGAGCAAGTTAATGAGGTGTGGACTGAATTGAATGATGTGAATACAAATATTATGGATTTATGTCAAACTGATGCTGAAACGGTAAACAGCGAACAGGAGTACGATGAAATATCTACTAGGGTAGGATTATTAAAAATAAAAATTGCTAAAGCAGTCAGAACCCAAACCAAAAGTGAGTTAAATTCGAGAGTAACAATTTCTCAGAATTCTGAAATATCATCTGTAAAATTGCCTAGAATTGACTTATCTACGTTCTCAGGGAATTTTAGTGACTGGTTGTCATTTCGAGATTTATTCCTGGCAACAATACACAATAATTTATCGTTGTCGGAGGCCTAAAAATTACAATATCTTAAGTTATCTCTAAAGGGCCAAACAGCCATTTTAATTCAAGCTCTTCCAATTACGAATGATAATTATAAAAGAGCATGGAAGTTAATCTGCGATAGATTTGAGAATCAAGCAGAAATAATTACACCAACCTTAGATAAATTATTTAACCAACCAAATTTAAATCAAGAATCGGCAATGGGCTTAAGAAAACTACTTGATGTTACAAACCAATGTCTCGATACGTTAGAAATATTGAAGCAACCCACAGAACATTGGGATACTATTTTAACATATTTCCTCAAAAAGAAACTTGACCCCCGAAACGCTTAGTCAGTTTACATTAAGTCTGGGTAAAGGTGAGTTACCCACGTACAAAATGTTCTATTCCTTCATAGAGAATCGAGCAGCTGCGCTAAGCTCGTTAAGTCAATGTAAACAAATCATGAGCTCGCCACACAAGTTGGCGCCAGCAAGAGCATTCAGATTTCAATCGAAACCTAAACAGCATAAATATCCTGTTTCCAGTTGTAGTGTAGATTTATATGAAGTTGAAGAGGATATTATAACAGTTCTCCTGTGTCGTGAAGAATTGTCCGTTGATGTGAAAACTGAAATGTTCCTTAGTCTTACTATTACGCATTCGCGAAAGTTCGTGGTGAGGAGCCTAGTTGGTTAACTCTGTGGAGACAGCCTCTGTAAAGTTGAATTCAACGGCTACAAGGAACTCAAGCGGAGAAATTCTGGGGAGGTAGAGATACCAGTTCATCAGATGTAGATTCTAGAAGAATTATCTGGAGGAGGTGAATATGAAATATCAGCAGGATATGAAGACTTCAAATTACCGGAATGTCAGCAATGAAGATGCTTCAACGAACTACCGAAAAAATTAACCTCAGTTTGCCGAATTCGTACAGCATAGTACAAAACCAGTGTTGTCACAACCTCAGGAATCTTCACCGCAACGTCATCTTGGTGGTCGTTCACGTAAAGTTGGGAAACAGACTAAAATAAGCTGCTAGTCTTTGGTTACAGTTAAAAAAATATTTATTTTTCGTTAAACATTGAGCCGGTTCTTGAGTACAGGATAAGTATATACAGATTAACAGATTAGCTCTGTTCATAACATTCGTAAAGTAAAAATGAGCTCGAAGCTTACATGAGCTTATAAATTCGATGACCGTTCAGGTCTAAGATACTACCGCAAGTCATATGATATATTATAAAATACCCCCCGCCCCCTCAATACAGTCTTGGCGATGCCAAGAACTGCTGGGGTGCTTAAACGTAAAATTTTTAAGAGATGATAATCTCAATCATGAAACATGGCTCACTGATACATTTTTTCATCGCTGGACAGAAGTGGAAAACAAGGAGAGCGAGGGTTACAATAATTTTAAAATTACCGCCAAGCAAAGCGAGCATAGGAAAATACCCGAGAGGAAGCGTACAGGAACGGCGAAAAATCTCAGCCCGAGTCGTACAAAAACCAGTTAGACTAGGAAGAGCGATTCATCGCCAAAAATGAAGGAAAACTTGCGCCAAGCAGGCGAAGGAAGCGGTACGCACAAACCTCATTGGTCAAGCGAGGGATGACGTAGGAATGCGCCAAATTTTAATTGGATGAAGCTTAGACAGAGGAGAGCCAGGCGAGATTTTCCCACGTGGCTTATTCAAACAGCCGCCGACAAATAAATTGGAGACGGCTTGTCTGCCGTTATTGATAGCGAAGCAATTTACGGGGTAATTAACGTGCCCCCAAGGAAGTGTAAATACGGGGATAGATATATCCGATCCTTTTGAAAAGGGGGTCATACAAAGAAATCCAATTTTACTTGACCACGGGGCAGCGTTTCGAGAAACGAACAGATTTTAATATGCTATTTTCCCATGCAGAAGAGCAGATGTGGCGATTTTAAATAGATTGCTCCCAGAACATCAAAAATGGCTTAGAGATAAGATTTCGAGACCTCCCAAGTATTGGGGAACCAGTAAAAATTGAACCATTCAATTTTGCAAGCCAAACTTGCTAATAGCTTAAGAAACCAAATTACAATTCGGAAAACTAGCAAATAACTTATTCTTAATTTCTTTAACTAGCATTTAGCGTTAAAAATTTAAACACAAGGGCTATAACGAAATTTCTCGTTATACCAGTCATCACACAGCATCAAGAGCTTGTATATTTTGCAACTCAGAATAACATTCTTTATACCATTGTGATAAATATAAGGAGGAGAGTTTAAATCATAAAAAGGAATTCGTGAAACAAAATAAATTATGTTTTAACTGTTTGCGCTCGGGGCACTTTACAAATAGATGCAAAAGTACAAAATGCAAAAAATGTAATGAAACTCATAATACATTGTTGCATGAAACAGAAACTTCTAATAAGGAAGTTATCAACAGTGAACATTCTTTGTCAAATCATTGTTCGCAGTCTAGAGTGCATATTTCAAATGTTTTGCTGCCCCCAGCTATTATAAAGGTGTTCGACTCAAGAGGCAAATCGCTGTTGCAAATTCAAAGGTTCATTCACGGGCTGCATCTACCCGATGCTATGTGCCTTGGAAATAAAATACAAAAAGTCCTTCAAGAAGCAAAAATATATTTATTCAAAAGACAGCAATCCAGCATCAAAGTCAGAGCTCAATCGCTTACAGAAGACAAAACTCAACTGCCAGCCTGGTGTTATATACAGCGGCGGCGCACAGCGCCAGTTCACTTCACTTCGCAACATCCCCCCCCCTTGAGACTCAGATTGAGTCTCAAGCTCAAAACAAACATTAGTAAAAAGATCCAGTCCTTTTGGAGCTCTTACAGATCTTCCAGAGGAGGTATATCGTTGCATTACTATCTTATCAGGTGCTGCTCCACCTTCAAAATTACAAACAGCGCCAGAATTAGATTCCTCTACACCCAGTTTCTTATCGCCAATTGCGTTTCTTTCATTCGCCTGTATCTCCAAAGGGAAAATACGTTGTATGGGACGTAAAACTTCTCCGTGCTGGGTCTTAAGTTTAACTGTACGGCACTTTCCATCGCGTCCTGGAATCAACTCAATAATTTTAGCTAAGGGCCAAAATAAACATTTTTTGTTATCATCACCCATTAATACTATTTCTCCAACAATGGGCTCACGAGATCGTTTTTCATTATGCTTTTGAACCAGCTGACTAAGATATTCTTTTCTAAAACGTTGTCGTAGATCATTTAACAATTTACTTCTATATTTAATTCTTTTATTAAGACTCAATGAATTTAATTCATCAATATCCTCAACATTGGAACTCCGGTTCTCGATAAGAAACATGGCGGGTGTTAGAGGTACCAATTCCTGCGGATCTTCAGATACATAGGTTAAAGGTCTACAATTAATTATGGATTTACAATCACAAATTACAGTATAGAGTTCTTCATAAGATAATACCGATTTACCTAAAGTGCGTTTTAACAGTTCTTTTCCAGTGCGAACCAACCTCTCCCACCAGCCGCCCCACCATGCCGCGGTAGGAGGAATAAATTTCCAAAGTATTTTATCAGTTCTTGTTTCTTTTAATATTTTAGCCCAATTCAATTTCGAAAGATCATTAGATGCACCCCGAAAATTAGTCCCATTATCGCTATAAATTGTTCTAGGCCGTCCGCGTCTAGCAATAAACCGTCGGAGTGCCAGAAGAAAAGCATCTGAAGATAGAGAATTCACAAGTTCTAGGTGGATGGCCCGGTACACGGCGCAAGTGAACAGTACCATCCACACCTTTCCTTCATTTTTAAAAAACATAGGTCCCTCCAAATCAATTCCTACAATTTCGAAAGGCGCACAATCCGTAACTCTTTCTGGTGGCAAAGGTATCGGTTCGCTTGACATAGCCTTAATTTTAAATCGTTTACAAGAAATACAGTTAAAGAGGACATTTTTAATAGCTTTTCTAGCCCTAATTATTCAAAACCTCTCTCTTAACAGGGGCATTGCATCATTTGAATACCCGCATGACATTTTTTATTATGTACATTTCTGATTAATAGCTTGGTGAATTCACATTTTTCTGGTAATAGTATTGGGTACAAAAAAGATTTAGCATCATCTCGGTGAAGTATTCTAGTTTTTACTCTCAGAATACCTTCATCATCTATGAGAGTTTCAATAAAATTTGAAGATTTAGTATCAGGCAGATAATAGCTTTGAACTAAACGAATTAATTTTTTTTTTTCGAATTTTCAATTTCAGACTGAGAAAGTTCAGAGTTTTTACTTTTTACGTGACCACCTTTACAGTTATTCACAAATCTAAATATCCATGCAAATACTCTTATTATTTTATCATAATTGGAAAAATTGTTTCGATGCCAAGGGGGTGCGTCTTTTGATAGATCAATGTTCACTATTTTCGTTTTTTTCCTCTCCAACTTTACTTCTGCGGTCGAACAGAGTTTTTCACCAATGAGCCATTTCTCAGGGATTTCTCGTAACCACAAAGGGCCTTCCCACCATCTAGACAGAAGCATTTGCTTCGCAGAACACCCACGTGAAAGCAGGTCGGCAATATTTAGTTTTCCTGGGACATGTTTCCATAACTTAACTCGCGTTAGCTCTCGGATTTCTTTAACCCTATTTTCTACAAAAACGGACCAATATCCTTGTTCTTTAATCCACCAAAGGGTCGTAGTAGAATCCGACCAAAATGTGACTTTTAAGTCCGGCAAGTTGAGAGCCTATACAACAAGCCATTAGTTCTAAGCGAGGAATGCTTAAAGGTTTGAGGGGCGCGACTCTGGACTTCGACCGAATGAGATTTACTTTAACTTCAGAATTTAATACTGATAGAACAAAGACGCACGCTGCATACGCCCCTTTGCAAGCATCAACAAATACATGTAGTTCAGATGTGTCAATAATAAACATATATCGAGACAAAGAAACATCTTTTAAAACATAAAGTTCTTTAAACCACCTTAAAAATACATTTACATCATTTGAAGACAATTCATCATCCCAACCAATTTTCGACTTTCACAAATCTTGTAATAACAGCTTTGGAAGCAACGTAGTTGGCGTTAACAACCCAATGGGATCAAAAAATGTCTGCACAATCGCCAAAATTAGCCTTTTTGTAATTTTCGTATCACATGTAAATGCATCTAAATCTGTGCAGCATCTCAGCGTATCATTATCTAAATTCCAAATTAACCCCAAAACGGAAGTATCCCCTGAATGTTTGTCAACATTTTTACCAGCTACATTGCTTTCAAACCCCCGCAAGTTAAAACATCCATTTGAAATAATCAATTTAGCATGTTCAATAAAACTTTCTTGTTCATCTTTATGAAATACTCCTGACACACAATTGTCCATATAAAATGAACGCTGCAGCTTCTGAGCTACATCATTATACTGGGGTGGGCAGTTTTCTAAAAGGTGCATTATAGAAGCATTCAACAGAAAAGGGCTGGAAGATACTCCAAATACCACTCTACAGTGTCTATAAATAATCTGACCTTCATTAGAAGGGAAAAAAATCCGAAAAAATCTCTGTCCTTAGGTGCAACAGATAACATTAAGAAAGCTTTTTCTATATCCCCACTTATTCCGATAGGATACATTCTAAATCTATCAAGAATATCAGGCATTAACTCAATGAGATTAATTCCCTTTAATAAACATTCATTTAAAGGTTTCCCTTTCTCAGAGGCAGAAGCGTCGAAAACGGGTCGAATTTTCGTAGTAACGATATCTAGCTTAATTACTGGCCTATGAGATAAATAGTGGCATTCTTTTTCTAATTCGAAATCTGGCACTCGTTGAATAATTTTTAACATTTCCCAATCTTTAAACACTTTCTGGTAATCAGTTAAAAATTCATCGCAACCCAATCTATTAACCATTCGTTCATGTCTCTTCCAAACTAATTCTTTATTAGTGGGTAAATTCGTCGAGTTATACTTCCACGGAAGTTCTACTTCATATCTCCCACCAGGAAGAATTTTCATTTTGTCATTAAAATAATTTAAATTAAGATCAGCCTTTTCCCTCTGTTTGGGTTGGATCAGATATTCCTAGAATTTCAAGTTTCCATAAATTACTTATAGGTACTTTCATAGAATGCATTGACAATGTTTCTAAAATATTAGCCCTTTCACACGAATTTCGCTTTCCAAATACCGCCCATCCAAGTTTTGTTTCAACAGCCGTTAACCCAGACTGTAATTCAACAGAATTTCCTGTTAATAATTTGCCTATAACATCAGACCCTATTAAAAGGTCAATTTCAGTTTCCTTTCGGAAAGAATCAGAAATATCTATTTTCTTTTCTTTTAATTCCTTTAAAATATTTCTATCCTTAATCTTAGGAATAAACCTGCAAATCCTTTCTTCAGAAAGAACTTCAAAACTGCAAGCAAACGTCCGTTTCAAATTACCGACTTCGATTGAAAATACTTTGTGTTGTTTTGGCCTCGTTTCATTCCGCCCAAACAGTGCATGTATAACTGCCTCGTTTCTAAGCGGCGTTGCTATAAGCTGCCTCACAATATTTTTGCTGACATAGCTGCTCATGCTTCCACTGTCAATTGCACAGCGAATAATTTTCTCAAGACCCTGATACCTAATAAACACGCAAAGCGTTTGCAAATATACAGTGTCGCTTCTGCTACAATTAGAAAGCGAACTTTCTTTTGAAATACTTTTCTGGTCAATATGTTTTACTTGTTTGGTACACATTATGTCAAAATGATTATTTTTACAATGAGAACAGTTTAATTGACTTTTTAAATTACAAAATTTACTGAGATGACCCGCTCTTTTAAAAATGAAAAACAGGCACCTTTTTTTAAAAATAATATTTGTTGTTTATCAGCTAAAGTCATTTTCTTCGAGGTAAAACATTTTTCACTGGGATGTGATCTGTCACAAAATATACAATTCGGAAACCTCTTACCTGAATTATCGAGGCTTACCAGGGCGGATGCTGTTACCGGATCAGCTTGTCTTCGCTGTTCAGTGTGAAAGTCTTTCTTTCGATGACTGGTGGGGGGCGAAACCAGTTCGAGCTAGTAGAACCATTTCTTCACCTTTAACTTCCTGACGTAGAAAGTTCATCAAAGATTCCAAGGATCGAGTTCCTTTAGTTTCTGTATAGTCGTGATTTCCGCTTCTTTCCCACGCCACTAATATTTCTGCAGACAGGTAACTCTCCACTAAGGGCGATAAAAATCCCCGTATTTTTCTTGTTTTCTCCCCAGGCTTTCCAATGCTCTCAACTTTCCTTCTAGTTTATCGTAAAGGGAGGGTAAATCGGTTTTGACTCTTCCGGAGGTGGCGTTCTTCATTACTAAGCTTAAAAAAATCTCGTACATAAATTTGCACAAGTAAATCGTCACGTCCAATCGCTCTTTCAATTGTGCGATGGCCTTAGGATAGTTAGCAGCTGTAGCAAGAAAGCTAAGTACCAGGCGTTCCGCTTTCGATTTGGGTTCCATGGCCTGTATCAAATACTGCATTTTATCCTCATCGACAATAGTTTTGTCATCGTGGATCTTCTGAAACTGACTCCAAAAGGTCAAGTAATCTTTTGCTTCACCTGAGAACTTCTTAAGTTCTATTTTCGGTAACTTGAATTTTCGTGTTTCAGTATTATCACCTGGGAGAGCGGAGACTTGCACTTCCGAGTCTATTTGAGCACACTGCTCTAAGAACCTGTCTCTGTAAGTTTCAGCTTCTTCAAAATCCTCATTAAATAATTGTTCAGCATCTGTACTCTGCAAAAACTGCTCCGAAATAGCATTTTGACACACTTCAAGTCTCTGAAACTTATCACTAAGTTGATACATTAAAATTGAAAGCGTTTTCAAATCTCTTACTTCTTTCGCTAATTCCGTGTCGATTTTCTTTAGAGTGGGAATGAATGCTATACGCAGTCCTTTTCTTTGGTCTTCAAAGCAATAAAATCCATCTTCGACACACAAATAATCAAGTTCATAATAAATTCCAAATCAAAAGTTCTAAATTCTAAAGTTCAATTTAAAATTCTACCAAAATTCAAAATTCTATCTCTATCTCTTCAAAATTCTATTAAAAATCCAAAGTACCCTCCCGCAGAGGGTACCGCTATGTTGTAAATTCAGAAGGTTCATTCACGGGCTGCATCTACCCGATGCTAGGTGCCTTGGAAATAAAAGACAAAAAGTCCTTCAAGAAGCAAAAATATATTTATTCAAAAGACCACAATCCTGCATCAAAGTCAGAGCTCAGTCGCTTACAGAAGACAAAACTCCATAGGACCATAGGAAGTTTGGTCTAACTGCATTACCTGGGCCACGCCCTCAAGTGCAGGCTTTTAGAAAATAAGCAGCGGGGAACCATGATTGGACAGAAAGTAGAGAGAGAAGAAAAGTGATTGGAGCGCTCAGGATCTTCGAGTTCAATGCCTTCAGCTGAAATCACCGAAGCGATCCAGGACATTCCCCTGGGGGGTCTTCGTTGTGTGCAGACGTGTTTTTCCCCACTGCATGATGGCGAACGTTTCTCCCTCTCCGGAGGAGTATATGGAACTTTCTACTGCTGAAACTTATTCCACCTTCAGAAGTCACCACACCAGTGCCTGACATCAATATCCTTAACCAAGATGACCAGAGCATCCTAAAAGATCTTATTGAAGACGGCATTCCCATCAAATTCTGAAACAGCCTGGAAAAGGTCCATCAACTTGCTTTCGAAATGTACAGATTAGGTAAGCATGGGAACCATCTAAATGAGCTCTATGCTCAATTAACAAACACTAATCTTCCCTCTACTTCAACTAACCCTAACAAAAAACCTAGGACTGAATCTGATGATAATTTTTCCTCTCTCCCAACCAAGCCTATGGCTAAGGCCAATGATTTTCGTTTTCCTTCTGCCCGTCTTACGGCTAAAAAATCCATATCTATTGGAGGATTAACTCAACCAACTCCCTTAAAAAATAAATATAGTGCTCTACCTGAACAAAATTTAAATGCTAGCACTTCTAAAAGCCCTCGTATCAGTAACGCAACCAGTAAAATCAAGCACCTAACAATAGTAAAAACTGAAAACTATAGGGAAATTCTTTCAATACTAGCTGGTAAGGATGATTCAGGGAAATTCCATGCCAAGTTAGGAGCGGAATTTATTAAAATTGACCCTTTCACTGCTGAAGATCACAAAGGAATAACTGAGTGCATGAAAACAAATAATATCAAAGGTTTCCTTCTCCCTCTGGGAGTAGTTAAACCCCTTAAAGTTGTCATAAGAGGTCTACCCATTGACTATTCCCCAGAGGAAGTCCATGAAAAATTAAATGACTTAGGATTCCCAGTAATCAAAGTCGCTCAATTGCAGAGAAAGGACCAAACCAAGCTGCCCCTATATCAAGTACAACTCACACCAACAGACGAGGCAAAAAACATCTACGAACTAAATTCCTTATTTTATATAAGAATCAATATTGAACCCTACAAATCACCCTTCAAATCAAATCAATGCTTCCAATGCCAACATTTTCATCACCACTCCAAAAACTGCTATATGAACCCTCGCTGTGTTAAATGCGCAGGTGATCACCATACGAAAGATTGCCCCGATGGGAAAAAAGCCCAAATTATAAAATGTTGTAACTGTCAGGGTGATCACCCTGAAAATTATCGTGGATGCCCCAAATTTCCTCATAATATTATAGCGAAAAAGAAGGCTGAAAAAGAAGCCAAACAACAGGAAGTTAAAGTTTCAAAATTAGTCTCAGCTGGTATCTCTTATGCGCAAATGGCAAACCCTAACCCCACCACTACTTCAGAAAGTAACCCCTTAACAGAACAGGAAGCATCCCCAAGTCCCAAATCTAACTCCAGTCAATAAAAATACATTCACTCTTTTAAAACAATTCCAAGAAATCCAGCAAATAATAAATAGTATGATAGAAGAGCTTGGTATTCCTGATTTTTCAGGAATACTCAATCAATTAAGAACCGTAGAAGCTGACATGAAAAATAAAGATTCCGTTGAGGACAAAATTTTTTGCTTCGTCAACGGTATGAGATTAGTTACTGGACCTCTTGGTTAATGCCCCCCCCCCTTCTCTCTCTCTTTTGGCATGGAATTCTAATGGAATCAGAGTTAAAATCCGTGAGTTCAAACAATTTATATATGAGCATAACCCCGATATCATCCTTCTGCAAGAAACACATCTCAGACCAGAGGATAATCTAAATGTACCTAACTACACTACTTATAGAACTGACTACGTAAGCTCCACTATCCCCATGAGAGGCACTGCTATTTTAGTTAAAAAATCTCTACCCCATCATGAAATTGTTCTACCTCATCTAAAAATTATCAACGCTACAGCTATAAACTTAAAATTTCAAAATCTCCCACTTTATACTATCATCTGTACTTATATCCCCCCAGGCCACAGAATTACTAACGTTAAGGCAGATTTAAACACTTTAAATACCATAAAGGCTAACACCTTAAGTCTTGGAGATTTAAATGCACAGCATAGACTTTGGAACTGTTCCTCGCAAAATTGCTACGGCAACTTAATCTATAATTTCACTAGTAACACCAATTTTGATATCATAGCCCCCTCTACCCCTACTCACTTTAATAATCACAATAGCAGTATTATAGACTTTGCCCTAGTAAAAGGTATTCCCCATGACCTTACCATTAACACTATATGTGCACTTTCCTCCGACCATAATCCTGTTGAAATTAAACTCCCACTTGATAACAACCCTCTCATTATTAACTATACCAAACACATTAATTGGAATTTATTTAAAAGTAACCTAGAAAGTACTCCTTACCCCCCCCCATCATAAATAATATTAACGATCTGGAAAACTTAGTTACCAGTATTACCACAGACATTAACAACAGCCTAAATAATAGTACCAAACTTATTCCCCCTAAAACTAACACCTTACACGACCAACACCTTAAAATATTAATCAACAATAAAAATAGAGCCCGTAAAAATTGGCAACATAACAGAACTCCCGATAATAAAACTAAAATGAATCAAGCTCAGGAAGACTTTAAATACTATCTTCATGACATTTCAAATAAAAACTGGCAAAATTGCATAGAATCACTAGACACCACTGAAAACTCCATTTGGCGAGCCGCTAAAAGATTTAAAAACCTCCCCTACAAATATATCTTTAAAATTACTATTGCTATCATCTCCATCATTAAATTTGAGCATTTCCCCCATAGTTGGAAAAATTCTATTATTGTCCCTATTCAAAAACCTAACAAACCCAGCAATTCCCCTAGCAGCTACAGGCCCATTAGTCTTCTAAATTCAATAAGTAAATTAGCTGAAAAATTCATAGTTAAATATATTAATGATCACCTTCAAGAAAATAACATTCTCATCCCTTATCAATTTGGCTTTAGAAAATCCCTCTCTGCCCCTTACCAAGTTCATCGGCTAACAGAACATCTGACACATGCTAGGAAAAATAAGCAATCCACTGCAGCCCTGTTCCTAGACATTTCCTTAGCCTTCGATAAAGTCTGGATCGATGGACTCATCCACAAACTAATTAACTATAATTTTCCCCCCCAAATCATCAGGATTCTCATTTCTTACCTAAAAAATAGAACTTTTCAGGTCAAAATTAATGGTCAGCTTTCTAGCAAATTTAATATCTATAGCGGCTTGCCACAAGGTAGCGTCCTCGCCCCCATTCTTTTTGATTTATTTGTTAATGATTTTCCAATTCACTCTAATGTTAACTTAGCAATCTTTGCGGACGACACAGCCGTTTATTCTTCTTGTAGAAATTTTAAATATGCTGTCAAAAACATTAATAAGTACATGACTGTCATCCAGCAGTGGCTCGACAAATGGAGAATCAAAATTAACAATGAAAAATGTATTGCAGTTATGTTCACTTCAAAGCGTAAAAAATCCTTCCTAAATCATCAAATTAAAATCGGAAACACAAATCTCCCCTGGTCTGAAACTGTAAAATATCTTGGCATTGTTCTCGATAAAAATATCACTTTTAAACATCACATCACACGCGTTAGGAACAAGTTCCGAGCAGCTCGCAGACTAATTTATCCCTTAATTGCTCGGAACAGCAAATTAAGCATTCAAAATAAATTGCTCATGTATAAATCGTTTCTTCGACCTACACTAACTTATGGTGGGCCAGCATGATCATACTGTGCTGAAATGCATATTAAAAAACTAGCTTCTCAGCAGAGCAGCACGATCAGACAAATAATAAATGCCCCTTGGTACTTCCGTAATATTGACATCTGCAATGAAATCGGTCTCCCCACTCTTAAAAAAACACCTTCAAAATCTAGCCATTAACTTTCACTACAATATCGATAATGATTTACTTAAAGATTTAGCAAATTATGATCATGCTGACCCCTCTAACAGGAAACGGCCTAGAGCCATCCTGTCATTTTCTTAAATGTTTTGTCCTTCGTCCTTATTATAAAAAAATAAAAAAAATAATACTTGGCTTGCCAAAGTAAAAAAACAACAATTTTTATAAAAACAAATAAAAATGTATTTCTATCCTTAAACTTTCTCTTTTAATTTTATTCATCTTTGCATCGTTTGTAGACCCTCTTTTCTACTGCCCTGCAAGATGCTTACTCACTTTTTCTTATACTATGAACTCACGGATTAGCAGCGGCCCAATCATTTCACTCCTTTCCTATACTCTGTTTCATTGGTTCCCCTCTGCTTATTACCTGAAAGTCTGCAATTGAGGGCGTGGCCCAGGAATTGCAGTTGCGACCCATTTCCTATGGTCCTATGGAAGCGATCCAGCATCGGGCAGGACAGTAGCAAAGAGAAAAAATTACTGTAGAGATCTTCCAGGAAATGGGAGAGAAAAATGACTTAGCTACAGTAGTAAATAGGAGAGAAGGAAGTTTAAGGATACCAACACATAATATTTATTTTGTTTTGTATTTTTTATTATTTTTTTTACCTTAGCAATGCTAAGTATCATTTTTTATTTTTATTTTTAAGAAGCAGACAAGGGACAATTTTATGAAAGTGAGAGGATGGCTCTAGGCCTTTTCCTGCTTTTGGGATCAGCATGATCATAATTTGCAAGTTCTAAAAGTAATTCATTTTCAATAGACTTATAGAAGTTAATAGCTAATTTAATTTTTGAAGATAATTTCGAATTGTTGGGAGCCCAATCTCCCTATAAATGTCGACATTTCTAAAATACCATGGCGCATTAACGATTTGCCTATTGGTGCTGCTTTGAGCGGATGCTAATTTTTTAATGTGCGTTTTTGCACAGTATGACCATGCTGGCCCTCCATACGTAATAATAGGACGAAGATAGGAATTATACAAAAGCAATTTGTTACTAATGCTTAATTTGCTGTTTCGAGAAATTAAGGGGTAAATTAATGTGCGAGCTGCTCGAAACTTGTCCATAACATGTGTTATGTGTTGTTTCCAGGTGATGTTTTTGTCTAGAATAACGCCGAGATATCTTACTGTGTCAGACCAGGGGATTTAAACATTTACTATTTGAATTTGGTGATTTTTAAAGGTCTTTTTAAGTTTAGAGGTGAAAAAATCAGCAATACATTTTTCAGAGTTAATTTTAATTCTCCATTTGTCGAGCCAGTGTTGAATGGTGGACATGTGTTTATTAACATTTTTGATGGCATATTTAAAATTTTTGCATGTGGAGTACAGGGCAGTATCATCAGCGAAAATAGCTAAGTTAACATTAGTGTGTTGGGGAAGATCATTTATGAAAATATTAAAAAGAATTGGTCCCAGAACGCTGCCTTGTGGTAATCCACTGTAAATTTGGAATTTTTCAGAGAGCTGGCCATTTATTTTGACCTGGAAGGTACTATTGTTAAGATAAGAGATTAAAATTTTTATGATTTGAGGGGGAAAGTTATAATTAATGAGTTTATGAATTAAACCATCTATCCAAACTTTATCGAAAGCAAGTGCAACATCTAAGAACAGGGCAGCAGTAGATTGTTTATTTTTTCTAGCGTTAGTTAGGTGTTCCGTGAGGCGGTATACTTGATGAGGGGCAGAAAGGGATTTTCTGAAACCAAATTGGCCTGGCGTTATATACAGCGGAGCGCAGCGCCAGTTCACTTCACTTCGCAACAATCGCATTCTTGTCACGCTATTATAAACTCGTTCAGAAATGAGTTTTATCCGTGAAGCATGTGTTCAGCTACTTGGACTTCGTCGTCAGAGAGGAAATGTTGAGCTGTCTGGTTTAAAAACAACTGCAGTAGGTGCGGCAAAGGGCCTTGTACAGCTGAAGCTCTCTTCATACAGCGTTACAGAAGTGTCATTAACTGTAGATGCTCTTATCTTACCAAAAATCACTTGTGATTTACCTCAGTACCCAGTAGATTCGTCCCATGTGAATATGTTTAAGCATCTAAAGTTAGCTGATGAACGTTTCTACCAAATAAATCCTATTGACATTTTGTTAGGAGCAGACATCTTCTCTCATCTATTACTCAGCGGTCGTTTGACATCTTGTGACAGTTCACTTGCCGCCTTAGAAACAGTTTGCCGCTGGATAATTATAGGAAAAGTGAATGGAAGTGTAAATTCAAATTCTGAAGTTCCAGTTTCTACTGATTTCACTCGCTGTGAGGCAGAGTTCGAAGTTGAAAAATTCTGGGAATTAGAGGAACTCCCTAACGTTAAAATACTAACACCTTCGGAAATGGCTTGCGAGGAGCATTTTCAATCAAGTTACACGCGCAATGAAGATAGGAGATTCGTAGTTCTATTGCCATTTCGGGATACTCAAATCAAATTAGGTACATCTCGCGAAACTGCTGAGCGTCAAAATGAGAGGAGTTTTGTTAACAAACCGGAAAATAAGAAGCTTTATTTAGAATTCATGCATCAGTATGAAAGCTTAGGGCACATGCAACATTGTTCCGAGGTTGACGTTTCTAAAGAAACCTTTTATCTTCCGCATCACGCGGTCCTAAAAAGTTCAGATTGTTCTTCGAAGTTTCGCGTCGTTTTTGATGCATCAGCGAAAACGTCAAATGGGTTATCTTTAAATGATAAATTAATGGTTGGTCCCACCTTGCAAGAGGACATTGCCTATCTATTACTGCGCTTCCGCAAAAACAAAATAGCAATGACTGCCGACGTTGTAAAAATGTACCGGCAGATTTTAATTCATCCAGATGACACTGATTATCAATATACTATGGAGAGAGTCATCAGATATACAGGTGAGGGATTATCGTTTAATTAGGTAACTTACGGCACTGCATCTGCGCCTTACTTAGCCACGAAGTGTCTTCAACAGCTGCCGTCGAGGAAGAGAATCGTTATCCTCATGCTTCAAAGGTCGTTAAAAGAGGCTTTTATGTCGACCATTTAATGACTGGATCTGATTCAGTTGAGGAAGCACTTCAACTACAGCAAGAAATAATTGAAATGCTTAAATGCGGAGGATTCAATATTAAAAAGTGGGCATCTAACAAACATGGGGTGCTTGAAAATTTACCTCCTGAATATTGTGCTGCCACATTACCGTTAGAAATAAATGACGACATTAAAACTATAGGAGTCTTGTGGAATCCGGGAACTGACCTATTTTCATTCAAATGGAATACGTGAGCTATATCAGAACTTTGCACAAAACGTATTGCTCTATCTAACATATCCAAAATATTTGATCCCTTAGGATGAGTTTCACCAGTTGTAATTAAATTTAAGCTATTCGTGCAAGACTTTGGAAATTAAAAATAGACTGGGATGAAAATTTTCCTGCAGATTTACAGAAAGAGTGGCATTCATTCATTATGTGAAGATCTACCAAATATTAAAGAAATAAAAATTCCCAGATACATCCTGCAACCAAATATGGAAATCATTGAACTGCACGGATTTAGTGATGCTTCTGAAAGGGCACATTCAGCGGTTGTTTACGTGCGTAGTGTCTCAAAGGATGGGATTCCAAAGTTACGACTAATTGCTAGCAAAACCTGGGTCGCCCCCTTAAAATTGACTTCTTTTCCGCGATTAGAACTTTGTGGTGCAATTTTATTAGCTAAACTTATTAACTTCACTTGTCGAGCTTTGCAGTGCAGCAAATCCCCCAAGATATGGTGCTGGACAGATTCAACTATAGTTCTTTGTTGGTTGTCGGCACATCCGAGTCGCTGGAAAACATTCGTGGCTCGTAGAGTCGCAAAAATACATAATTTATTGCCAGGAGCTCTGTGGAAGCACATCGATGGTAAATTGAATCCCGCCGACTGCGCTTCAAGGGGAATGTTACTAAAACAGTTGAAAAACTTTCCTTTATGGTGGAAAGGCCCCAAATCCCTTTCCATTTCAGATTCCATTATCGAACAACCCCTCCTGTATGCTGAAACTGAGGAAGTTCTAACGAAGGAAAGGCGAAAACTTTTAGCTAATAACCTAGCAACTGCAACTACGCAAATAAATGAAAACTTTGATCTATTGCATAAATTTTCTACACTTTCCAAATTGAAGCGAGTGACAACATTTTGTTTTCGCTTTATCTACAACTGCAAACTGCCAAGAAATGAAAGAAAATCCGGATTTCTAACATCAAAAGAACTTCATCATGCTCTTAAATTTTGGATAAAATGTGTTCAAGAACAAAATTTTCAACCTGAAATATCTGCCTTGAAAAACTTCCGTTCGCTGCCTGCAAAAAGCAATCTTTTATCCTTAAATCCATTCATTGATGAAGAAGGATTGCTCAGGGTGGGCGGTCGCCTTCGACATGTTAAATTACCTGAAAGTCAAAAATTTCCTTTGCGTTTGCCAAAACATGGATTTTTGACTGAACTACTAATTTCTTGGTTCCACATTACAAATTTATATGCTGGTCCTCAGTTACTTCAGTCAAGCATTCAACAACAGTTTTGTATAATTTCAACTATACTCGGGGAATACCTAACCTGAATACAGGCAAAACGCTAGAGCAGTATGATTCCGCCATTGCGATATAGTTCGCACTTTTTCCTATTAGCAGAGTTGATAAAAGGTACATTTCAGACATAAATCATTAAAATAATGATTTAACTGATAAAGCGTAGACATATTTGAGCAACAAAAAGGAGGTGTTTAGTAATCACGTATTTAGTAAATAATGCGCAATACAGCATGCGAGAGAGAATGTAACGTCATAGAATAATCTGACCGTTCACAAGACTTCGTTTCCTTGGCTGGAGTATCTGGCGTTCAATGTGGATGTGAATTTTTGCTAACCCCAGGTCTCCTCCGAAGAGAAAATCTCTCAGAAAGTGACCACTCGGGGGGGGGGGCAGTTCTTTTTTCACGAGGGGTGGAAAGTGAGGAGGAGATTGTCACCAAACATCCCCCACTTTTCGCCAAATAACGGTATTGGCATCAAGGAAGAGTCGAACAGGTGTTACTTCCTGCCGATGGGTAATGGTTTACCCTAAGAAAAGGCAGTGTTTACAAGAGACAAGTGGGGAGGAATACACATCTGCAGTTAACAACTGAAAGAAAATTTTCAACACTATACCTATTGGAATATTAACTACCGTGATTTGCTGTGCAATCTGAAATGTTTAAACGCTGATTTCTTATGTCTATTTTCCAAGTTATAAACTTGCAACTAAGCAAAAAATCGTTCCCGTTTTCATTTAATTTTTAAACTGGGCAAAAATATGGCTAACAAAAACCAAGTTATGAGAGGATATTTCACAAAGGATGAAATTAGAGTTTGACGAAATATTCCCCTAGTTAAATTAGAAAAATGGGAAATTTTATAAAGTGTTGAAAAAATTAAATGCATGTGATTTTTCATTGGAAGAGGTCATTAGTGTAGTCATCATAACACTTTATAGGGCAGGACCGGCTTTAAGCAGATTTGACCTATTAGATTAGGAAATTTTGTTTTAAATGTCTAAAAGAAAATTGCTTAAACAGATGTAAAAATTGTTCAGAATAACGACTAAACGAAGTGTGTAAAACGTGCATATGTATATCTCAATATGCTGGTTGAAGAAATGGAAGCATTCTTCCATCTTAATAGTTCTGAAACCCATTAAAATTCTAAAATTCCTCTCTACGAATGATAGAGCTGCTGGCTTTCAGAAAAAAACTAACAATTTCAAAAACCCAAACACCCAGAAATCTGCATCTATAATAATAAATTTTTATATGATCCCGTATTTATAAAAGTAAACAGGACTCTAAATTTTATTGAGGATTTCTGAAACTCCCATTTACACACATTGCTTCGGGAAATAGTAGGTAGAACGATGCATGGTTAAAAGTTTCAAAATACATTGATTACATGAAAAATGGAAATCAAAACATGTGATTGTTTTTTTCGATTGATTCTGTGATTGACTCGCACTTTTAAAATGGACGAAGTTATCAAACATACCCAGAAAGGTATCGATAAAGTGTCAGCTTCTTCTTGTGCTAAGTGTGTTGAACATGAAATAGAAGGGGGAAAAAATGTGGTTATTGGATGGACTTTCAGAAAGCACCGTTGAAGCCGTACAATTTAGAGTAGGAGATTCCTCTGACGATTCTCAGCTATTTAGTGACGATGACAGTAGCCTTTGCGGGATTGACACATTGTAACACAAAAAAGTCCTCAGGGCTAATACAAGAGTCCTTTTCAGGGCTACAATATATTAAAAATAGAACCACTTAATCACTCACCTCTCACGACAAATTCAATCCAATGTTCCCCTTCCCGTCTCTCTCCTTTCACATATTTCTCACATATTTCGGAGAGCAAAAATATTGTCAAATTGATAAGAATGTTTGGTATCAGCCAAAACTGATCCCCCCTAGTTCTAGCTGGTGTCCGAATCGGTAGCACTATATTTTTCGGTTCATCAGTTGCCGGATTCGATTTACACTGCGACAAATTCAATCCAATCACATATTTCGGAGAGCAAAAAAAAAATTGGCAAAGTAATTTTAAGAATGCATGGTTTCTATAAGAGTCACATACTATTTGAAATCATAAAATGAACAGGAAACAATTTTATAGGAATTAAGACAATTCGAAAATTTATGTTGGTGTACTTTAGAAAATTAGTTCAAACTGTGATGTGAAAACAAAACTGTCTCCTGCTTTGCTGGAAAGCAACCGATGGAAAATCAATCCTCAGTAGGCGAAAAAAAGCCAAATATGGCAATTCGCATTTTATAGCGGCGGGAAGATACTTACGCTGCAGGTGTAAATTGGCCGTTGTAGCATAAATACACTGCTGGCCACTGTAAATGCAACACCCTGAAGGAAACATGCAAATAACATGAAATTTACAACATGCATTAGCGGAGGTGAGATATGCAAATGATTAGAATTTCAGCGCAGACGCACATCACGCGCGCCTGTGGCGCCACTTCAAAGCGCTATTTAAGGCTTGGAGATTTTGACAATTTCAAGTTCGGCAATTGTGTTTTTCTTGTGTTTATTTCAAAAAAACGATCAATTATGCCTCGTCGAAAACAGCGATCATCTTTTGATCAAGTATCCGAGTTCGACAGAGGAAGGATAGTGGCCTACCGAGATTGTGGATTATCTTTCAGGGAAATCGGTAGTCGTGTTGGACGAAACCAAACAACTGTAATGCGGATATGTGATCGTTGGGTGCAGGAGGGTACGACGGACCGGCGTGTTCGATCGCATCCACCTCAGCGCACCACTTCACGTGATGACAGGCAAATTGTGCGCATGACAGTGACGGATCGCTCAGTCACATCACGAACTATAGCACAGCACATGCAGTCTGTAACGCATCATCCAGTATCTGCGCGTACCATTCGACGCCGTTTACAGCAGAGTGGTCTGTCCGCAAGACGTCCATTGCTTTGTCTACCCTTGACGCAGAACCACAGACGTCTCCGCCGCCAATGGTGCGATGACAGAAGGATGTGGACGGCAGAATGGAATGAAATTGTCTTTACTGACGAGTCACGCTTCTGTCTGCAACACCACGATGGTCGCATCCGAGTCTGGAGACACGCTGAAGAGAGGATGCTGAACAGCTGCGTTATGCACCGCCACACTGGTCCTGCACCGGGTATTATGGTATGGGGCGGTATTGGATATCACTCTCGCACACCTCTAATACGCATTGCCGGTACTTTAAACAGCCAGCGCTACATCTCCGAGGTGTTGGAGCCAGTTGTCCTTCCTTACCTTCAGGGCTTGCCCACAGCCATATTTCAACAGGATAATGCGCGACCACACGTGGCACGCATTGTCCAACGGTTCTTCGTCAATCGCCAGATTGAATTGCTTCCCTGGCCGCCTCGCTCTCCGGATCTTTCGCCGATAGAAAACATGTGGTCCATGGTTGCTCTACGATTGACCCAGATTCCATCCGCAGCTGCCACAGCAGATCAACTTTGGCAACGTGTGGAAGCTGCTTGGTCTGCTGTACCCCAAGAACTCATCCAAAGTCTCTTTGAATCAATGCCGAGGCGTGTGGCAGCGGTGATCTCCAACAATGGCGGCTACTCTGGCTACTGATTTTGGCAGGAACCACACGTCACAGAAGTCTATAAATTTAATCATTTGATACTTGGTCAACATGTTATCTACAAAATAAATTTTGTTGTGATATTTCTTGTCTTTTTTGGTGTTGCAATTTGGGTGGCCAGCAGTGTAGTAGTGTCAACTTAGGTTTGCCCCGAGTATAGAAGTGCCATTTAGTGAGTCACTAGGAAATGCATAACTTGTGACAAGGTGCAAGCTTCCACTTCCAAAAAAATGATGGGAGATCTGTCGTCTGCAAGAATTACTCCGACCCGTCCGTTTCTAAGGTGGTGTGGATTTCTCTGGCCCCTTTACCATTCGAATGTCAAAGGGAACCAGATCCAAAACATATAAAGCATACTTAGCTCTTTTTGTGTGCTTTGCTACAAGAGCAATCCACTGTGAACTGGTCAGCCAGCTATCCACCGACGCTTTTCTTGCAGCTTTGAAAAGATTTATATCTCGAAGAGGTAAATATGCGGACATTTATAGCGACTGCGATACAAATTTTGTGGGTGCGAAGAAAAAACTCGATGAACTGTCTGTTCTGGCTGCATCTGACAACCATAATTAGGCGATTGCTCGACACTTGTCAGAGGAACGTTTTAACTGCCCCTCATATGGGAGGCATTTGGGAAGCAGGCATAAAGTTGGTGAAATTTCACCTTAAACGCATAATAGCAAATGTAATATTAACATATGAAGAACTATATACACTCATGGAAAAATTAGCGCACCAAGAAATAATTGCGGGATCGTAACGAAACTTGCAATGAAGGTACATGTCGGGGAGATATGCAAATGATTAGAAATGCAGCGTGATTGCGCATTACGTATAGCCGGTAGAGGGCGTTGAACATCGTACTCTGTGAAGTATAAAACAGGTAACCAAAGCTTGTTTGAGTGTGCTGAATCATTTACAAAGGAAGAGCTGAGATAAACATGCCATTACGCCGTGTTCGAAGACAATATAAGCAGTTGTCGCAGTTTGAGAGGGGGAGAATCGTCGGGATGATGGAAGCTGGGTGGTCAGCTAGGCGAGTAGCTCGTCAATTAGGCCGCTCTGATTGTGTTGTGAGGAGGTGTTGGGACCAGTGGACCCGAGAGATGTCATGTACACGAAGACCAGGCTCAGGACGCCCTCGACAGACCAGTCGTCGAGAAGACCGCCACATCGTAAGAAATGCACGCGTACAGCCAACTGCTTCATCGGCCGCCATCCAGGCATAGGTAGCACCTTCACTAGGGGCCTCTGTGTCTTCTCGAACCATACGAAGGCGCCTGGCTGAAGGACAGTTGGTATCGCGGCGCCCATTACGTGTGCTGCCCTTGACGCCCACCCATCGACGCCTCCGTTTGGAGTTTTGCCGCGCACGAGGAAACTGGACTGCAGCGGAATGGAACCAGGTCGTCTTTAGCGACGAATCCAGATTCAATCTCGGCAGTGATGACAATCGTGTTCGTGTGTGGAGAGCCCGTGGTGAACGCTTCAATCCTGCCTTTGCTGTACAGCGACACATCGCTCCCACAGCTGGTGTGATGGTATGGGGTGCCATTGCCTACAATACACGGTCACCCCTAGTATTGTTCCGTGGCACCATGACAGCCCAGCGGTATGTTCATGAAATCCTGCAACCACATGTGTTGCCACTCATGCAACGGCTCCAAAGAGCCATTTTTCAACAAGACAATGCTCGGCCTCATACGGCAAGGGTGTCACAAGACTGTCTCCGCACTGTTACTACCCTTCCTTGGCCTGCCCGATCCCCAGATTTGTCTCCAATCGAGCATATCTGGGATCATTTGGGACGACGAGTTGGGCATCCCACGGGGGTCCAACGGAGTATTAACTCCTCCGTTCTTTTGCCTTTTTCTCTGAAATAAATTATCCTTTTTCTTTGATTTTCTTATCATTTACTTATATCAAAGTAGTCATTACGTATGTAAATTTCGTTTCATTTTGACGACTCCTTCTTGGTGCGCTAATTTTTTTGTCCATGAGTGTACTATCACAGTTCAAATAGAGGCGTGATTCAATTCTCGTCCCCTAACTCCCATGTCCAGCGACCCAAGTGATCTATCAGTCCTCACGCCAGGCCGCTTTCTTATTGGAGGACCGTTAAATGCAGTTGAAGAAATCGACTTTTCATCGTCAAAAATCAATCGACTAACAAGATGGCAACTAACCCAAATACTCGTGCAACACTTCTGGAAACGATGGAATTTCGAATATGTGAGTCGCTTGCCATAACGGCCGAAGTGGTTCTCACCAGAAATTAATCTCAAGATCGGAAATCTGGAGCTGATTAAGGACGAAAACTTGCCACCATCGAAATGGTGTATAGGACGAATTATTGATGTTTTCCCAGGTAAAGATGATTGTGTAAGAGTGGCTTCTATCAAAACTAGTGACGGACTATTCAAAAGATCAGTTAGAAAACTCTGCAAATTGCCACTGGACAATGACTAAATTTAAGTTCTTTATTTTTCATATGTTTGAACTTGAGGATCTTTCTGTTTTAAATTTAGGTTAATATTTTTCATATTTTTCTATTATTACTGTGTAATTTGAATCTGTTTGCGTATTTGTTCCGTACTTGATATTAATTTGAATTTAATCTTTGTCATGTTGAAATCTTACATTTCAAGGTGGGCGGCATGTTCGGTTTGTATAGACCGCCAACAGATGTCGCTGATGTAAGTGGAGATTCGCGCAGGCATCGACTCAAAGACACGGAATGTGTGTGAGAGCGTTCGGTTCCGCCATAATGGTCGGTCTTGGGAAAAGATCCCATCAGATTCGTAAACTGCAAATATCTGTTTGTAAATACCATATGCTTATGTATATAATAAATTCAAAAAAGTAAGGGTACTTACGTATTATAGCTGAAGCTTTACGGTTTGGCGAAAAAACGTCAATTATGCGCCCCATCCTTGTTGATAGTATTGTTTTCGCCATTCATTGCTATTCGCTCCCGTTCTAAGTTTCGTTTTGAAGATTTTCTTTATTTTTTTAGGTTATGAAAGTTATTTGACAAAGATCTTTTATAAAAGAAGTTTGACGAGAAATATGACAGTGTAATACCTCAACTTTGATAAAAGATAACTTTTATAAAAGTTGGGTTCTTCGTCAAAGTTTTATAAAAGATTTCGGTGCCCGAATGTTATAAACAACATTTCGACCAACAGCATGTCAAAAAAATACAAATGTGTGGAAAACGCGGCAGATAAAGAACAAGATTTCGATTCGAAATAGTTTTAGCTCTAATTAAAAATTGCGCACTAATGACAAAACAGAAATACACGAAAAATATTCAAAATGAGTATGTTAAAAACGCAAATCTTTCAAAGGAAAAGTCTTAGGATGATGAAATTTTGCATGGTGGTTACTCCTAAGCTCTAGATGCCCACTAAGAAATATTTTTAAAAAGTACAAATATTAAGGGGTTTAAAAGGGGCTTAACCCCCTCCCCACTGAAAAAAAAGCCATTTTATCTCTGAAACCATAGGACCATGGAAGTTGAAATTTCGTATGGTGGTTCCCCTTAAGCCCTAGGTGACCACTAAAAAATCTTTTTGAAAAATACACATTTTAAGCGGGTTAAAAGTGGCTTAACCCCCCCTCTAAAAAACCCCCCATAGTATCTCTGGAACCATAAGGCCTAGAAAGCTGAAATTTTGCATGGTGGTTCCCCTAAAGCCCTAGGTACACACCAATAAATATTTTTTAAGAGCTCGAATTTTAAGGGGTTTAACCCCCTCCCCCCTAAAAAATCCCACTGTATCTCTGGAACCATAGGGTCTAGGAAGCTGAAATTTTGTATGGTACTTCCCCTTAAGCCCTAGGTACACACCAATAAATGTTTTTTAAGAGCTCGAATTTTAAGGGATTTAGCCCCCTTAGATGGAAATAACTTTTATAAAAGATCTTTGTCAAAGAACTTTGATAGTGTAATAGGGATATTTTGAGGTTATAGCATTTCTTTTGTGTATAACTGTTATAAAAGATACAAATAACTTTTTAAAAATATCTTTGTCAAAGAACTTTGATAGTGTAATATAGGCCAAAAGAAAGAAGATGCAGTGTCTATTTTCCAGACCCGTGGAATTTTGCCCAGTCAGCGTGTACGCCCTAACTTTCACAACATGCATGCCTATTTTAATCGACCAGTAGCTGGAGATGTAATATTAAAGATTGCGGCAAAACAGTCAGAATTCAGAAGGAAAACTGGTTCTACGGTTCCCGATTGCCATCACTTTAAAATCCCGATTGCCAAACTTTAAATATTTTCGTTTTCCGTCGAAACCTGTATGCATATCAGTTTGTGTCTAATTTGCATTACCCCTTCTTGGCGCGTCGCTTTTTTTTGTCTAAGAGTGTATTCCTATTTTGTCTTTAATATGAAATTTTTAATTAGATCTAAAATCATCTATAGCGAAATCATGTTCTTCAGCTGCTTATTTTTTTTTTAAACTTTTCCATGTGTTTTCCAAATACTTTTTTAAACATGCTGCTGCTCAAAATGTTGATGCATGTTTAATAACTGCTTTCGTATATTTCATACACGTGCTTCGCCACAGATTACACGAGTGCCATGAATTATGTCATTTGGTTCATTTAATTTCAATTAACTTTAGCACTAAGGTGGGGTCATTTCTCATAAGGAGTTCATCGCAGAATTTAACGACAGTAATCCGAATTTAAATACCAGTTTTGGATACTTCATTTTTATTTTGGGGATTTAAAACCACTTTACAACCTCCTAAAAAGTTGCTTGTTAAACATCTTTCTTGGCCAGCACCTAGAGCCTAAGAGGAAACGCCATGCAAAATTTCAACTTCTTCGGCCTTACTGTTCCAGAGATACAGTGGGTTTATTTCTATTTTTTTTGGGGGGGGGGGGCTAAACCCCTTAAAATTTGAACTAAAAAAGGAAAAAATTATTGGTGTGCAGCTAGGGCTTAAGGAAAACGAACCAACCAACCAAATTTCAGCATCTCAGGCCTTATGGTTCCAGAGATACTGTGAGTTTCTTTTTTTTTTGGGGGGGGGGGCTAAACGCCTTAAAATTTGAACTTTAAAAAGATATTTATAGGTGTGCCCCTAGGGCTTAAGAGGAACCACCATACAAAATGTCAGCTTCCTAGGCCTTATGGTTCCAGAAATACAGTAGGATTTTATGGGGGGGGGAGAGGGGGCAAAGCCCCTTAAATTTCGAGCGTTCAAAATGATTTATTGGTATGCACCTAGAGCTTAAGAGGAACCACCATAGGAAATTTCAGCTTCCTAGGCCTTGTGGTTCCAGAGATACAGTGGGTGTTTTTAGAGGGGGGGCAGGGGGTTAAGCTTTTTTTAACCCCCTAAAAATTTACAGTTTTCAAAAAAAGATTTCTTAGAAGGCACCTAGGGATTATGGGGAACCACCATACGAAATTTCAACTTCCTAGGCCCTATGGTTCCAAAGATACAGTGGGTGTTTTTAGAGGGGGACAAGGGGTTATGCCCTTTTTAACCCCCTTAAAATTTGTATTTAATAAAAAAAAATCTTATTGGGTACGTAGAGCTTGGGAGTAACCACGTTTTCCTCACATTTGTATTATTTTAACATGCTTCTGCTTGAAATGTTGTTTATAATTTCCGGGCAGGAAATAGGTTGCCACTGTGAAGTTAGGTGTTGGCGAGCAGATATTACACCAAGGGTTAAAGGCTACCAAGCTTCAGCTATAATACGTAAGTACCAAAGTAAGTCCTGGTTTAGTCTGCCCACATTAGCAGCAGGAGAGGAATTGCTTCTTCAATTACACTTGTAGTTTTGAAGTACTAGATGAAAAGAAAATTTGTGAAGAAATTCCAAGAGTAGAAACAGGTCCTTGGATAAAGGAAGCTAAAGGGAGGTGGATTTTACTTTGCAACCAAACTCATATAAACGAAAACGTACCGAAGGAGATTCATGTCCTAATTGGTGCGGATGTAGTTGGAAAATTGTTTACGAATAGAATTGAACAACTAAGCTATGGACTGGTTGCATTAAAAACCAGATGAAGTTGGACAATAAGGGGTAAGATTGATTCAAAGAAACAGAGTGATTTGAGTTTAGCGATGGCATCTCTTTCCTTGTTACTGCGAACAGAAACTATTTCTAAGCTTTGGTAATTAGAAGTTATTGGTATTCAAGACCCTATTCAGAAAAGAAAAAAGGAAGACCGAGAATATGAAGCTCTGGAATATTTCAGTGAAACTGTTAGCATAAACGACGAAGGACGTTATGAAATTCGATTACCCTGGGTTGAAGAACACCCACCTTTGCCCATAAATTTTAATACAGCCAAAAAAAGACTTGATTGTGTAGTTCGAAAGCTGAAAGAGAATCATAAGATGTCTGTTTATAACGACGTTTTATCAGAATGGTATGAAGAAGATATAATTGAAGAAGTGCCAGTATCTCAGTGGGGTGAAGGGCATTATTTACCTCACCAACCAGTATTCAAAGAAAATAGCACCACGAAGGTATTTGATGTATTTGATGACCTGTATTTGACGCGTTAGCAAGAGAACAGGGTGGGCCATCTCATAATCAGTGTCTAGAAAAAAGTGCTAATTTAATCGAAGTTATTCCTTCGTTGATTCTCCGTTTTAGATTTCATCGAATCGGCGTGGTTGCAGATATCAAAAAGACGTTTCTTCAGATTAGCGTTAATGAAGATGATAGAAACTTTTTAAAATTATTGTGGATAGATGAGAACTATAATCTGAAAATATTTCGTTACACATGTGTCGTCTTTGGAGTATCCTGTAGTCGATTCTTGTTAGGTGCAGTGATTGATTTTCATTTGAGGGAAGCTTTTCAGAGCTCAGAGAATAAATTTTCGGCACATGTGATTCAGAAATTAAGGAAAAATTTTTATGTGGATGACTGTATTTCTAGTGTTGATGACGCAGAATAATTGTACAGATTTATGATAGAAGCAACAACGTTATAAGAGGCAGCTAAATTTGAATTAAGAGGGTGGGAATTCTCTTATATCCATCTAGACCAGGGGTGTCAAACTCGCGGCCCGTGACAAACATTTTTGCGGCCGACCAATATATTGGCGCACAATAATATATAATAAAATAACCGACCATAGATTCCATGTCAAATCAACACAATTTTTTGCAAAATCCGGAATGACCCTCCCAGATTTTGACGATTTTTGGCACACTTGCAGGTTTCATGGACATATGAAAAAATGCCAATTCTTAGTGGTCTTACTTTATCGGTTCAAAGTTATTAAACATTAAAATTTCAATTTTTTGCAAAAAAACACCACATATGTCGGTCTTAAAATGGCTGTAAAACAGTGACCATTTGAGGTTCAGACCTGAACTTAGGCTCATTTTAAAGCTCTATTTTAGGGCTTTCACATGATATGCAACATGATAGAATTTATAAAAAATAATTTTTTAAAATCAATTTTAAATTTTAAAATTTAAATTTCTCAAAAAGCGACAATTTTAAAATTTTGAAAAAATTCTCAAAATAAGTTTATATCATCATCTAACAGCACCCAAAATCTTATTTTGGGATCTTTATGGGATCCTGAGATATAGGAGGTATAAAGTACGCATGGGTAGAGGAAAAAATGCCAAATCTTCCATATACATATACAAATAAATATAATTATAATGTATAATTATACAATCATATATAATTATAACTACATTTATAATTATATAAGTATATATATAATTATATACATATATAATATATATATATAACACTTTTCTAGAAAATCCAGTCTATCTCAAAATCAAAATTTTATTTATGGAATCATGCATAGAGTTTACCAGTTTAGAGACATGGGAGTAGCATATGTACAGCGATCACATCTTCATTTCTGGGAGGCCATGAACTCTTGCACAATATCCTCAATCTTTCTCACCTCGTTGCCTTATAAACTGTATGTTCAACCAGTTGGTGTGATGGGGTTCATCTTGCAGATCACATTTGAAGAGGGACTCCACAGTACATCAGGTCTTGAAGGGTATGAAAATGAAGGAGATGGTCCTTGGGGATGGAGAAATGTTGCCTTTACTTCATTTACATCTTCATTTTTAGCTAAAACATAGCTTAGGTACCATTTGCCATCATAGACTGCAACCACATATCCACCCATGTCACTGAAGCCCAATAACTTGCTACAGGAAAGATGGTTGATGTAGATGCAGAAGAAAAGGATTTTACAGTTACTTTTGTTGTACACTTTCAGGGTTCAAAGGCATGGAGCTTTTGTGTCCCTGCGATAGCTACAGTTTTGCTGTACTATTGTGCCAATTGTTCTTCTGTTTGAATATACTCATCATGGTTTACATATGTGAAATCTGTTAGAAATATTCTGATTTGCCCATTCAAAGAGTTGTCTTGGAGTCTGTATTTGGTCTTCATAAGGTCGCTGCAGGCTAGCCCTGGCTGCCAATCTTTTTACTGTGCCCCCACTCCATCACATGGGCCTTTTCTATGTGCAGTGGTTGAAAAATGCCATTCAGCTTCAACCCCAAAATCTTTGTAGTGAAGGCACAGGTTTAAAAAGTTCTTTTTATTCTTGTATTGGGCTGCTGACCCATCTGAAAAATAGTAATTTTTTTGGAAATGTTTCAAACTTTGATTTCAGATACTGGATTAGTTTTGTTTGAAACAGATAGACTGCAGTAGTGTTGTGCTCAAGGCAGTCTGATATTATTACGAAACTGAAATGCTCTTTTTTATCTTCTTTTTTAAAATACACTACAAACGGATGCACTGTTGCTTGGTTACGTGTCCAGTGGTAAGATTGTGCTTCGTCCTGTAATACGAAGGAATAATTCTCAGAAAAATCACAAAGGACCACCACCTCAGAATCTAAGAGATTTTCCTTAGTCTCATTCATAAAAGAATTTTGCTGTTTTGCTATGAAGTCATGACGAAGCAGAACAGAGAGTTTCTCACAAAAAATTTCAACGAAGTCATCTACTGATTTTTGGATTGTTTCCAAGTTACAGCGATCAACAGAGATCCACTGGCGAAAAGTAATAGCCTCAATTGCATTTTCTTCAAACCCTCTTTCCAGAATCATCCGGATTCCTTCTGTTCCTGGACATACACACAATTAGAAAAGAAACAGTTAATTGACGGTGGGTTACAGACCATCATTTGCAAACAGTCCTGGTATGTTTTTATCTGGTTATCTGTGATTAATTTCATTTTGCTGTTTTCAACCATAAGTTTCACATTTTGGTGAGTAGTACATACACAAACTGAGTGGGTGCTACTCTGACCAGGCAGAATACAGTGTTTGAGCCGTAATTCTGCAAATTTAGAGAACCCAATTTTTATACCTGGAAACTTTTCCTGGAAGCATTTGTATACTTCCTTTAAATTACTCAGCATCAGTCTCTTGGAAACTTACTTTAGCACCTGTGATGTCTTTCACTGAAATACATCAGAGGTCAATCACTAATCAGCTTCCTCCATTCTCAGATTGTTATATATTGTATCTTATAATTTAAAAAAGATTTTTTAAATCTGTTTGATATTTTTTCACTTTTTAGTAGTGTAAAGGAGATGAAATTAAGAATTAAATAATAAAATTATACATGATTATAAATGTAATTATTATATTTATATATATTTTTAATCACATATTACTATGCAATTACATATGATTGTATAATTATATATTATAATTATATTTCTTTGTATATAACTCTATAATATGGTAGATTTGGCATTTTTCCTCTAACCATACATACTTTATACCTCCTATATCTCAGAATCCCATAGAGATCCCAAAATAAGATTTTGGGTGCTGTTAGATGATGATATAAACTTATTTTGAGAATTTTTTCAAAATTTTAAAATTGTCGCATTTTGAGAAATTTAAATTTTAAAATTTCAAATTGATTTTAAAAAATTATTTTTTTATAAATGCTATCATGTTGCATATCATGTGAAAGCCCTAAAACAGAGCTTGAAAATGAGCCTAAGTTCAGGTCTGAACCTCAAATGGTCACTGTTTTACAGCCATTTTAAGACCGACATATGTGGTGTTTTTTTGCAAAAAATTGAAATTTTAATGTTTAATAACTTTTGAACCGATAAAGTAAGACCACTAAGAATTGGCATTTTTCCATATGTCTATGAAACCTGCAAGTGTGCCAAAAATCATCACATTCTGAGGGGGTCATTCCGGATCACTGTGTTGATTTGACATGGAATGACTCCGACGCAGAATTATAATAAGATAGGAAGAATTCGCTAAATGTTTTTTTAATGATACTCTTTTTTTTGCTATTATTAAACAAAATGCATATATTTATGTTGAATATATTGTAATTAGGTAAATAAACCTACGTTTCGGTTAATATTGATTTTTTTTTTGCGGCCCACCTATAGTTAAACCTTGTTTGTTTGGCCCAAGGTAGCCTTTGAGTTTGACACCCCTGATCTAGACGAAGCAATTGATACTCAGGTTTTAGGACTTAAATGGAACAAAAAAGAAGATACACTTTCTGTGAACAATTGTAAAGACGCTGATGAGGATAAGATTACGCGTCGAAGAATTTTATCTGTAGCTCAACAAATATTCGATCCCGTAGGTTTCACTTGTCCAAATTCTCTTTGTACGAAACTCTTGTTACAACAGTGCTGCAAAATGAAAGGTGGATGGGATGATGAAGTTCCAGATGACATAAAGAAAGTATTTTTAAAGTGGTTAAAGGAACTTGATCTTTTAAAAGAAATAAAGATTCCAAGTTGGTTACGTGGAATAGATGCACAGTTATTAAGTTGCTCGGTTCATACTTTCTGCGATGCGAGTAAACTGGCTTATACTGCGGCTGTGTTCATTCGTTTCCAGTATGATTCTTATGTCAATGTCCAATTTGTGCAAGCTAAGAGCAGAATATCCCCACCTAAACGGATGTCAACACCGCGACTGGAATTGTTGGCTGCAAATATAGGTGCCAGATTAACGAATTCGGTTTCAGAAGAATTTGTGGAAATTGAAAAACCCGTTAATTATATATTCTGGATTGATTCTAACGTTGTGATTGCTTGAATCAGAAGAGATGAGTGTTGGAACGTCTTCGTTTGGAATAGAGTACAAGAAATCCGCAAATTAACAGAGAAAGATTCATGGAGGCATGTGCCAGGAAATTTGAACCCTGCTGACTTGCCTAATCGTGGCTGTACTGCTCAACAACTCATTAAATTTAAAATACCAGCTACCGTAATTAAACTTATGCAATCCTATCTTTCGGACAGAACTTTTGCTGTAAGCTATTCTGATACCACTTCAGCCCTACGCCCTGCTAATGCGGGAGTTCCTCAAGGTTCGAAACTCGGACCGGTTTTATTTAACTTATTTATAAATGATATCTCCACCACCCCGAACACTTCGCTTGCCCTCTATGCTGATGACACAGCCATTCTCGCTAAAAACCATAATGTCAGATATATGCATACTTACCACCAACGTCACATTAACATTCTGAGAGCTGGTTTGATAAATGGCGTATTAAATTAAATCCCAGTAAAACAAAAGCTATCTTCTTTTCCTACAACAGGATTCCCCCACCCTCAGTTATCGTTTATGGTCAGCTCATCCACTTTGAAAGGAAAGTGAAATATTTGGGTATCTTCATGGATAGTAAGCTTACTTGGAAGAAAAATATTAATAATAATATCTGCAAATTTTTTAAAGCTAGAAAAGATATCGCCTACCTCCTGTACCAGAAGGCGATGAGTACAGAAAATAAACTTCTGCTTTACAAAACAGTACTTCGACCTATACTTCTTTATGCAGTACCTGTATGGGGGTCAGCGGCTAATAGTCATGTCCAGAAATTGCAATACGCACAAAATAAAACCTTACGTCTAATCTCTAAAGCCAATAGGTATAAAACTAACTACTCCCTCTACAAAGATCTAAATATTGAACCCATTCGCCTGGCTATAATTAATCTCGCCACTAAATTTTATAATAGTCTTTATTCCACCCCTAATGAAGATATTGCCTATCTTCCTGATTATGTCAATAGAGAATTTTATCGTAGACCTAGATCGACTCTAGTACTTGACACTGGGATTACTCCCAACTCTTCTTTCCCATAATTTATATTTTTTTCTTTATGTCAGTGTTTTCCTTAAATTCATTCTAGACCGCTTAATTTTCACCCCTCCCCTTTTTTTCCTAATTATATACAGTCACATCCTCATACGCTTTTTTGAAAAAGGAAATGTGTCGTATCGTTGGTGCAATATCCCTCTGCGAATCCTCATGGTCAAATTGTGAGCCGTCCTCCCTGTAAATATCTTCTGCTAAGCTCCTGGATCCTGTTTCGTCAACCAATCGGGTTGCGGGACACATTTTGCTCTCGACCAGTTGTAAAGCTTGATCTTTTTTAACCTCTGTAACACAAATTCATCATCTTGCTTCCTTTTTCGTCCTGTTTTCAAGCACGGGTTGCTTGATAGTTCTTTCTCATCCTGGGCTTGATCCCAGCGTTTAATATCTTTGCTGCTCGCGGTCCTCTGTGGCTCGTCTTCGACCTTTGAAAGTTTAATCTTTATATTTTTCTTTCTATATTATCTTATATTGGAACATTTTATTTTGACAAGCTTTGCTGATTTTATTTTGTGTTAACTTTAACTTACTAAATTCTAATGTTTTTATTTTTATTTTTGTAACTTCTTTAATTTATTTTGTAACTTAACTTTTTTTTTACTTGATTCATTTCTTCTTGGACCATGCGTGAAAAAGCTTCAGTGCTTCCCATATCCATACAGAGGGTAAAGGGCTTTCTTAGCCCTATTTGGAACCCCACGAAAACTTTTTGTCCATGTCCATGATGCTGCAAGTTTCATGAAGCTTAACAAGAGAGCTCGCAATTTACAAGAAATAAAAGAAGATCTATGAAAGCGATTTAGACATGAGTACCTAGGACAACCGAAGTTAGCTGCAACGAAACTGAACAGAAAACTTTGCCTCAATGAAGTTGTATTGATAGAGAATGAAAATCGAAAAAGAATGGACTGGCCACTTGCAGTTGTGATGGAACTCATCCTTGGAAAAGATGGGCAAGTTCGTATAGCTAAATTGAAAATCTCGTCAGGTACACTCTTCAGACTAGTTCAGAGAGTTTATCCGTTAGAGATTTGCCCTGAAGAAAATTCTGATTCACCCTTAAAAGAACATCAAACTAAAAGGGAAAATGAACGTCATGAAGCAAATATTTCAGGTAAAGAGAGCATCATGCGTGGTAGTAGATTTGTATAGTGTATAATGTAATGTCAAAACAACCGACAATGGCGGAGGCGCCAAATGTATGTAAAACGATAAACTAAAAGAGTTATTCAAACCAACCCAGCACCGACTGCCATGCAACCAATATGGGAAAGTAAAGAAGGAAAACATGAACGAAACATTCTTACTTTTAGTCTTCTTGTAGTATGGTGTCACCGCAGTGCGAGGTATTCCAAATCATAACTAATTAGAATAAAAAAAACATTTCACTTGTAGCTCTTTATTCCAATTTTCACGACCAGTAAATGTGGAGTAGAACAAACGTTGCAAAATGGCAGCGATTCACTCAGCGGCATCGACGAAGGTAGAACTGGTCCCAAAAATAACAAATACTTTAAGAAGTAATTATTTGAATTCACAATGGGAGGACCCGCCTTGTGCAAAGCCCTCGCTAAAATATTTCTTGTTGAAACCCATAAAGCTTGAGAAGCCGCTTCTTAAAATTTGGCTTTAAATTACACGAAAAAAAATATGCTAGTTGTAAAATTTATTGAAAACAGAATTTTAAAGTTTATACGTTGCCACTTCAGAAAAAAAACCCCAACCAAGTGAAACACTGCCATTTGTTGGTGAACACAAATAAAACACAAAAATTAACAATAAAAATGCCTTTTTAAGTCCAAACACGTGGCTTAAAGAAATTAATGTACACGAAGAATTAATATATTCGGGTAAGAGAGAGATATATAAAAGGGTATATAAAAGAGTTGTGTAAGCCTGAAGCAAGAAAGAAGACAGTACAAACAAGATATGGTAGAACTGTCAGACGTCCCGTCAGATACCGTGACTAACCTCCCTAATGTCAACTGTACGTTTTGAGTCGTAATCCTCACGACTCAAAGGTGGGAGTGTGTAAGGAAACGACGGTGCCATGTTCCGGCCTCCATATAAATTACATTTAACAGTGTTACGTATTGTTACATTTGCACCTGGGATCATTTGCGTGCTTTTTTTTTATTTGGTGTTATTTATTACTTTACAATTACTGAAGTGGCAACTTCTATAGATATTTCATTATATATATATACGATGAAATACTTTTTTAGTTGAAAGTTGGAATAGCGCTTTTGCGTTGATATGTAATATTTAAAACTCGTTAGGTTTAGATAAAGAAAGTTAGTTTGAAGGACTTGAATGCTTTAATTTAATGGGGAGAAGTCCCATATCCTGTGCCGGAAAATTTGGCGATTTTTTTCGGTCGATAAATTTTTCAATATGATGTATTCTCATTCGTTTCTGTTGAGATGTTTTAACTGTGTTTCGATGGGGGTTTTTAATATTCGTATTCCTGAGGGTATTGAAAATTTAGTGCCTAGTAGCTATTTTAAAAAGGATGACGATATACCGGGAAGAGTTCCGTATCCTGTGCCGCTTGGCGCTATTTGGCGTGGTTTCTGAGTTTTCCGCATTTGGCGGAAAACTCAGAATAAGGGTTGATTTATACAGGCACGTAAAGGGAACGTAACGGGAACGAGCCGAGCCCGGGCGCCGGATGCATGTGTTTATACAGAGACGGGAGTAGAAAGTGGCGGGAACGTGTTTCATTAGTTGTGAAAGATTTGTAACGTCATGGCGCGGTTTCATTTTTCAGTTAAAGATTTAGCCATTATCATACTTTTGTTAGAGGAGAGCCAGGGCCGTGCTTAGGGGTGGACAAACTGGGTAACCGCCCAGGGCCACCATTTTTATTTCTCATAGCAACACTTTTCTAAATGTTACGGGTTTTTAAAGAAATCCCTCATTTTTCGCGGTTTCTATAATTCAACTTATAAAAATAAATATGTTTCGATTTTTTCTAAAGAATCGCAGAAAGAATCTTAATTGACAAACTACCCTTTTGGTTCGAAAAATTTCTCGGTTAAAAAAACATGATTTATCTTCAATTCAGTTATAGTAAACCCTTGCTTGTCAATCTTTTTTTTCAATATCAATTTCTACTATCTGTCAGTCACTACATACAGTCATTTGAAGAATTATAAACCGTTTTGTCGGACTTTGTTCGTTTTCACGGAATAGTTGCAAACTGAGAAAAACGTGAACATATCCTTGTGAACGAATACTAATACCATTTGGTCAAATGTTTGGTCTATTCAAAGGAAACTTTACGGGGCCTGGGGCAAACTTCTGTTGGGGGCCCCAAGAAATCTGATTAATCGAATAATTTTTTTAATATTTTTTTTAATTTTTTTTTTTTTTTTGGGGGGGGGGCCCTTTTTTTAGGAGATTATTTTGAATTTTGAAGTACGGTACAAGTTTCAGAATTTTCTTTCGGAGGAAATCTAATAAATAATTTTTTTTTAAATTTTTGGGGCCCCTCCAGCAGTTGGGGGCCTGGGGCAAAGTGCCCCAGTTGCCCCCCCCCCCCCCCCCCCTGGGCGGCCCTGGCTCCAAACTTGTTGGGAAGAAAGGGGTTTGAAGGCTGAAGGAGTGAGGTAAACAAAAAATGGCTTTTACTTGTTCTCTCTATCATTATAATGGATTTTATTTCCCATTTTTCCCACAAGAATTGAAAATATTACAAAGCAGGTACAATCAGAATGCTTTGAATACGGATTGTACGCCTGTCCTCCTTGGCACTTATTTCTAATGAAAATGATCTCTCATCATCTTTGGACTTTTCACTTTTAATATACAATTTTGCTGCTCAGAAAGCAAGAAAAATTGCTTTATAACCAACAAATCCATACATGTAAGTATTTGTTGTTAACAATTTACACTTTCTAAATCGTGTAAATACTTTTTCCATTGTTTCATTATTCATACAAATTGATAAATTTTATATTTTAGTGGACCAATTGTAATTTCAAGTATAATTTTCTGCTATTGCCTTCCGAATTGTCATTTTGAACTTTGGATTCATGTATTTTGATGGGCCAAATCGTACAAAACCTCTCACCAGCTCAATGAGTTTTCATCATCCATATTAAATATCAAACATAAATAACAGTATGTAAATTATATCTTGAATAGCCACTTTTTACTTTCTGCCATGAACGAGAGACGGCCGAGCAGTGAACGACTTCCTGCTTCGAATCGTTGGCGCCGATTCTCGGCCGGGAATCTGCCGAGAATCGGACGTGTCACGGCGCAGTATAAGGGTTGATTTATACAGGCACGTAAAGGGAACGTAATGGGAACGTGCCGAGCCCGGGCGCCGGCTGCATGTGTTTATACAGAGACGGGAGTAGAAAGTGGCGGGAACGTGTTTCATTAGTTGTGAAAGATTTGTAACGTCATGGAGCGGTTTCATTTTTCAGTTAAAGATTTAGCCATTATCATACTTTTGTTAGAGGAGAGCCAGGGCCGTGCTTAGGGGTGGACAAACTGGGCAACCGCCCAGGGCCGCCATTTTTATTTCTCATAGCAACACTTTTCTAAATGTTACGGGTTTTTAAAGAAATCCCTCATTTTTCGCGGTTTCTATAATTCAACTTATAAAAATAAATATGTTTCGATTTTTTCTAAAGAATCGCAGAAAGAATCTTAATTGACAAACTACCCTTTTGGTTCGAAAAATTTCTCGGTTAAAAAAACATGATTTATCTTCAATTCAGTTATAGTAAACCCTTGCTTGTCAATCTTTTTTTTCAATATCAATTTCTACTATCTGTCAGTCACTACATACAGTCATTTGAAGAATTATAAACCGTTTTGTCGGACTTTGTTCGTTTTCACGGAATAGTTGCAAACTGAGAAAAACGTGAACATATCCTTGTGAACGAATACTAATACCATTTGGTCAAATGTTTGGTCTATTCAAAGGAAACAATAGACAAGACATTTCTCCAAACAGGGCCTCCCAGAGACTTTACGGGGCCTGGAGCAAACTTCTGTTGGGGGCCCCAAGAAATCTGATTAATCGAATAATTTTTTTAATATTTTTTTTAATTTTTTTTTTTTTTTTTTTGGGGGGGGGCCCTTTTTTTAGGAGATTATTTTGAATTTTGAAGTACGGTACAAGTTTCAGAATTTTCTTTCGGAGGAAATCTAATAAATAATTTTTTTTAAATTTTTGGGGCCCCTCCAGCAGTTGGGGGCCTGGGGCAAAGTGCCCCAGTTGCCCCCCCCCCCTCTGGGCGGCCCTGGCTCCAAACTTGTTGGGAAGAAAGGGGTTTGAAGGCTGAAGGAGTGAGGTAAACAAAAAATGGCTTTTACTTGTTCTCTCTATCATTATAATGGATTTTATTTCTCATTTTTCCCACAAGAATTGAAAATATTACAAAGCAGGTACAATCAGAATGCTTTGAATACGGATTGTACGCCTGTCCTCCTTGGCACTTATTTCTAATGAAAATGATCTCTCATCATCTTTGGACTTTTCACTTTTAATATACAATTTTGCTGCTCAGAAAGCAAGAAAAATTGCTTTATAACCAACAAATCCATACATGTAAGTATTTGTTGTTAACAATTTACACTTTCTAAATCGTGTAAATACTTTTTCCATTGTTTCATTATTCATACAAATTGATAAATTTTATATTTTAGTGGACCAATTGTAATTTCAAGTATAATTTTCTCCTATTGCCTTCCGAATTGTCATTTTGAACTTTGGATTCATGTATTTTGATGGGCCAAATCGTACAAAACCTCTCACCAGCTCAATGAGTTTTCATCATCCATATTAAATATCAAACATAAATAACAGTATGTAAATTATATCTTGAATAGCCACTTTTTACTTTCTGCCATGAACGAGAGACGGCCGAGCAGTGAACGACTTCCTGCTTCGAATCGTTGGCGCCGATTCTCGGCCGGGAATCTGCCGAGAATCGGACGTGTCACGGCGCAGTATAAGGGTTGATTTATACAGGCACGTAAAGGGAACGTAATGGGAACGTGCCGAGCCCGGGCGCCGGCTGCATGTGTTTATACAGAGACGGGAGTAGAAAGTGGCGGGAACGTGTTTCATTAGTTGTGAAAGATTTGTAACGTCATGGAGCGGTTTCATTTTTCAGTTAAAGATTTAGCCATTATCATACTTTTGTTAGAGGAGAGCCAGGGCCGTGCTTAGGGGTGGACAAACTGGGCAACCGCCCAGGGCCGCCATTTTTATTTCTCATAGCAACACTTTTCTAAATGTTACGGGTTTTTAAAGAAATCAATCATTTTTCGCGGTTTCTATAATTCAACTTATAAAAATATATATGTTTCGATTTTTTCTAAAGAATCGCAGAGAGAATCTTAATTGAAAAACTACCCTTTTGGTTCGAAAAATTTCTCGGTTAAAAAAACATGATTTATCTTCAATTGAGTTATAGTAAACCCTTGATAATCAATCCTTTTTTCCAATATCAGTTTCTACTATCTGTCAGTCACTACATACAGTCATTTGAAGAATTATAAACCGTATTGTCGGACTTTGTTACGGCGCAGTATAAACAGTTCCATTGAAAAACAGGGAGGAAATGATTACGGCGACTCGTCGCGCGCTCGGCTCGTTCCCGTTACGTTCATTTCACGTCGCTATATAAATCGACCTTAATGCAACCTACCTAAGCGACGCCATTTTTTCAGCGTCACTTAGGCTTAAGGTATCCGACTACCTTTGGAGCACTTAAAAAAAAAACCGTACTTACGTCAATTTCTGTCTTATTTTTCGAAGGGGTATAGACCAAAATACGAAAATGATGAAAAAATAGAACATGACTATACAACTTTTAGCAAAATTTATGAATTTGGATTGAAATTTAGCAATTTTTTACAAAAACGGCTCTAGCTCTAAAAAAATTATGAATATAACATTAATTTCTTTTTGTCATATGTACATAAGTTCCTCTTGAGTGTAATGAAGTAAAAGCTAATCGATATCGTGAAATCTAAAAAATTACAGATCATTATATGCAATTTTGTGTAAAATTTCAGTAATTTCTCATGAGATTTTTTAAAAATTCAGCTATAAATCAACAAATAAAATACCCCAAACCATATCTGCAGTTCATTACATTCTAAATAGTAAGAAAAACATACGGGAAAAATTTCATAGACATATCACAATATTTGTTTACATTTTTGATGAAAAATGAGTTCTTCAGAAAACATAAAGTTTTCAACAACTTTTATTGAAATTTATAGCTGCTGCTGACCTTTAAATCGCTCTCCTTTCATTTCTAATGATCGTACAGAAAAAATACAATCTTTAAAAAAAAAGACGATTAAAAACACTTTCGGAATGTTCGTCAAAATCGACGTTTTAAAGGTAGTCGGATAACTTAAAACAAAACAAATAAAATTTTATAACTTACCAGAACGTCACGTTTTGAAGAAACAAATGAGGAAGGGATTTTGGGTAGTCTCAATTGCATTTGCCATTTTCTTTAAAAAGGATATCCCCCAAAAATGAAATACATAAAATTTCTTATAGTGAAAATAACAAGAACCAATTATCTATTTTTAAATAATCACATTACTGTGATAAACTTTTAAAATCACTTATAAATGGAAAAATTAAAAAGTAAGGGATGCATAGCGAAAAAAAAGTCAGAAATTGGCAGAAGCAAAGAGACTAACCTGCAATCCCTCCATACGCGGTCGCAATGTTCGTTCAAAAATAAAACTATAAAATTCATAATGTTTGAAATTACCCCGTCATTGAAATTATATTGATTGGCCTTTAGGCCGTCTGCACACGTAGCAACTCAAAAGAAACTGATAACTGACTCCAATCACAATCCAGTCCGTGATGAGTCGTAACCTATGTAATTGAATGGAGCCACGCACATGGCGCAACTGGTTACAAACCCGTTCGACCCATTCAATTACATAGGTTACGACTCATCACGGACTGGATTGTGATTGGAGTCAGTTATCAGTTTCTTTTGAGTTGCTACGTGTGCAGACTGCCTTAGATATACCACGTGAAAAACATCGCAACAGAAACTAATGAGAATACACCATATTGAAATATTTATCGCCCCAAAAAATAGCCAAATTTTCCGGCACAGGATATGGGACTTCTCCCGATATACCTCTTCTAGAAAATGATTTAGATGATCCCGATTGGAAAAATTTATAATTAAAAAAAATTATGTTTATTGCTCTGGGTTTAACTTTTAAAAAATTGTAATTACTTATGAAATCTTACAAAATTTTATCATGTAATACATTTTTACCATGGTTTTTGTTTTGCAATTTTATTTATTTAATTTTTTTTGAGAATTTTGAGCTTTATGTTGTTTTAATCTTTTTTATTTTAATTCCCAGCATTTTTTTCAGTTATACGGCACTTTAACTACTTTTTAAACCATTACTTTTTCACACTAATGTGATTATTTAAAAATAGAAATGCTTTTTATGGATATTTTCACTATAAGAAATTTTATGTATTGCATTTTGGGGGGATCTCGTTTTTTTTTCCATTTAAATGGCAGATGCAATTGAGAATACCCAAAATCCCTTCCATAATTGTTTCTTCAAAACGTTGCTTTCTGGTAAGTTATAAAATTCTATTTTGTTTCTATTTGTTTTGTTTTAAGACTAAGTGACGATGAAATAATCTACACTCAAGAGCTAAAACATTATGACCACCCCTACATTTTGCAATGAATTCGCCTGGATGACGTGGAAGGGACGTGATCAGGTGGAAGTGGTATTTAACTGCTGCTGGAGAGTCTGAAGAATCATTCTTTCACTTACTTCTGTGTGTGATGGGAAAGGCTGCGGATCTAAGCGACTTTGATAGAGGGTAGATTGTAATGGCTCGAAGGCTCGGAACAAGTATTTCCGAAACTGCACGACTCGTGGGTTGTTCGCAACTTACAGTTGTTAGTACTTATGCAAAGTGGATGAATGACGGTGAAACCAGCAGTAGACGACATGGTGTTGGACGTCCACACACTATCAAAGAAAAAGGTCATCGGAGACTGTCTCGCATGGTGAAGCAAAACCGGAGCCAGACAGTGGCTCAGCTGACAGCCCAATACAATGCAGGGCCAAGTAGAATAGTATCGCAGCACACTGTTCAGCGGACACTGTTGGATATGGGGCTACGCAGCAAACGTCCCACTCGTGTGCCTTTGCTGACCAAGCGTCATCGCCAACTGCGCCTGCGCTGGGCCCGGGAACATCGCGACTGGTCCATGGATCAGTGGGAGAGAGTTGCCTGGTCAGATGAATCACGGTTTGTCATTCATCACGCCGATGGCCGTGTCAGGATACGCCGTCTTCCAGGCGAACTGTTGCTCCCTCAATGTACAGTAGGTCATACACAGATCGGTGGTGGCGGTATTATGCTTTGGGGGACGTTCTCTTGGGCGTCTCTGGGACCCGTGGTTGTGGTAGAGCAGACCATGAATGCTACAGGGTATCTGAGCATCATTGCGGACCAGTTGCACCCTTACATGGCCTCTCTTTTTTCAGCTGGAAATGGAATGTTCCAACAGGACAACGCCCCGTGTCACAAGGCTAAAATTGTGTTGGAGTGGTTCCAGAAACATTGTCTTGTTTTGTAGACTGGTGCAGCCATCTATTGGCCGGAACGAGAACGAAATGTTAAATGCAAGTTAACTTCCAATTAACTTAATTTTCTTTTAAGTTGATGGGGTAATTCATCAAAAATTTTTTAAAAAGTATTTATTAATACATAGAATTGTCAAGTTTATATGATTCAACAGAAAATTTAAAAACATGGTTTATAAAAAGTTCCTTTTATGTTGTAACTAGCTGAAAACCCGCACTTCGCTACGGAGTACATTCAAATGAAATACAACGTTCAATGTACGCAATTAATGCCAAAAAAATAAATATATATATATATATTTATAATAAATACGACGATCAATGTATACAATTGATGTAAAAAAATATATATTTATAAAAAAAATTGTAAGGGATATTTTTATAGACAAAATAATGTTCAATCGCCTGCCACATTAGCAAGAAAAAAATATTTTTTTGTCTATTTAGTTGTTATGCACGTGACGATAAATTTATTTAAAGTACCAGAAAAAGAAATAACGTGATCAGCATTTAATAAATTAAATTCTAAAAATTAATCTTTAAAAATTCACCAAAAATCAGAAAATGGAGGTAAAGATTCGAAATAGATTTCCTTTTAAAGACATTTTTATGATCTTTCTCGTGATATAAATTTTATAACCCTCAAATTATTATTTTAAATGCAAACTTTAAAAAAAGTTACAAAAACAGCTTAAAAATTTAATTTAAAAAAATCTAGGAAGAATTTTTCAAAAATCTTTCTTAGTGCACCCCTACACTATAGGAAGAATCGCCATGCAAAATTTCAGCCCTTTAGGTCTAGCGGTTTGGTCTGTGCGTTGTATGTCAGTCAGTCAGTCAGTCAGTGAATGAGTCAGTTACGGAACTGTTTTATATATATACGCTCAAGAGCCAAAACATTATGACCACCTGTCAATAACGATTTGGCCCACCTTTGGCGCGCAACACAGATTCAACCCGCCTTGGCATGGATGCCACAAGTCCTTGGTAGATGGCCGGAGACAGATTGCACCAGATGTTTAAGCAACGGTCACGCAAATCCGAGATATTGCGAATTGGTGGTCTTTGAACTCTGAGCTGCCGTCCCATGACATCCCAAACTGAGTTCCCCAAAGATAAAGAAACTGAAATAGACTGGAGAAACGGCATGCGGAAAAGGAGTCGAACTTTCATGTATTGGGACTTGGTCATGGAGTATGAAACCCTTATACTAATTTTCATTAGAGCTCACAGGGAAAAGAACTTTAGTCTTTATGTTGCTGTCTTTGAGGAACTTACACCACTATTCTTTGCCTTAGATCATGTATACTACTCAAGATGGATGCCTGTCCACATCAGGGATATTAAGTCATTGTCGGACTCTATCAAGAATCAGTTTGAGCGTTGTTCTAACTGGGTCATTTCAAAAACACGCAACACGTTTTCTACCATACCATTCGATCAGGCTCATGAACAAGAGAACAAGATTGTGAAAGGTTCAGGCGGTATTGTTGGGATCACAGAAAACCCCGTTTCTCTCCGACGATGGATGCTTTCAGGGCCTGAAATTGCGAGAATGGTCAAAAGTTTGAAAAAGAATGCATTCTACAGAGGTTGTTCGCACATTTTTTAGACGATTTTGGTAAGCGGTAATAAAAAATCGTTTGCTGCAAAAGAAATAATTGCAATTGTACTATGTTTTTAAAAGTAAAAATTATCGTCTCCGGCTTGAAAGTTTTGTTTTTATTCAAAATGGCGTTTTTAACAAAGCAGTGGTTCGAAGGCTCCATTTATTCTCTTTCCGAAGAGAAATATGCATACTCCGTTATCCAAAATCGATGTGAGAGCCATGGTTTTGTGATATCTAAAGCGTCGATAGGTAATATCGTCAACAAGAAAGGAAAAAAACGTCAAATTGGAGCCTCAAGTGCGACAAAAATTCCAAACAAGTATCCAAGGAAAAAACGGACATCTTCGACTATTGCAAAGGTACCTTGTTTAATGTTAAAAGAAAATCCCCCTAGTCAAAGGACAGTTGCAAAATCATTAAAATGCTCGGTGTCCACTGTAAAACAAAATGATAAACGTTGATTTAAATCTTAACAAAGCGAAAAAACGCAATGTGCATCGTCTTCTTCCAAATCATATCGCTGAACGCAGGACACGCTGCAGAATTCTATATGAGAAACATTTATCCAAAGAAAAATGGAAAACAGTTGTCACAGTAGATGAATCATGGGTGTATTTAAATGATTGCAACAAAAAAAGAGCCATTTATTATCATAAAAGGGGAGAAAAAAATTTAAGTACATGGTTCAAAGAATCGAAAGAAAGTTTTTCTAAGGGATTCATGATTGTTGCTGATTTTTCTTATAATGGCAAGTTAAAAATAAAGAGAGTGGAAAAAATGTCAAGATTAACTCTAAATACTATCAGGAACATATTTTATCGCCAATTTTTCTTAATTAAATACCATCGCTTTACCCACAGTGCCATCAATCTGTGAGATTCCATCAGGACAAAGCTAGCAGTCACACATCAAAATCCACTATAAATTTCCTAAAAGAAATGGAACAAAAAACTGATATCAAGGCCATACCCTTCACTGATATCCCTACTAAATCTCCCGATGTATCACCTATGGATTTTTGTGCTTTCGGACTTTTAAAATCTGCATTATCCAAACGTGGTCCCAAAACCCTTACAGGACTCTGGAAAGCTGTTCAGGAAGAATGGGATAGAATACCTCTTCTGACACTTCAAAAGGCATTATTATCCTGGAAATTGCAGTGTCGAAAGATAGTTCAGAATAAGGGATGTCAAATAGAACATTTAAAACACAAGAATTTTATGTAATTTAGTTTTGTGAATACAATATACATCGTCTAAAAAATGTGTGAACAGCCTCTGTATTTAATGATGACACAGATAATCCCAAGAATTTCCAACATCATGAGCAGGGACTTTCATCACAGAAGAACTTTAAGCAACAGGTTGTAAGTCTATGTAAAACCATCAATGAAATGGGTAATCCCTTCTTGGATAATTTGCCTAATCTAGTAAGTTTCCCTAATCTATATATATAAAAGGCAATGTGCGTATGTCTGTCCTCTATAGAATACAAAACTACTGGACCGATTTACACGCGGTTTTTTGCAAAATGGTCCGTGTTGTCCAGAGAAGGTTTAAAGCTATTGAAATCCTCAATCTGACCAGTAGAAAGAAAGTTAAAAATATTTTTCGTTCTCCGTCTGTTCAGATATTGTCTATGAACCTTCTATTTTCAAACTAGACGTACGGATGGCAGCACCTAACAACCCCTGATAGCCACCCCTCTCATACCTCTTCAACATTCCTGTGAGGGAGGCGAGGGGTAAGATCATGCCCCCGAGTCTTGAAGGAGGGAGAGTGTTTTCTGCAACCCCACGTAAGAAGATGTGCTGTCTGTAAACTCTGTATATTACCAGGAGAAACCAAAGGAGTCTTAAAATCAATATGTACTGTTATACATCAAGATGAAGCAGCAGTAAATTAGTAGTGCACCCAGTGGGTGGGCCAAGGGGTCCTGCCCCCCCCCCCCAAAGAAACAAATTAAATCATGAATATTGAATTTGCATTATAAATATCTATATCCGTTCAACTCCTCCCCCCAAAAAAAAAAATTAAATCCTGGGCGCGCCACTGTAGTAAATTATCCAACTGAATTCTTAAATTCACTTGATTTATCTGGATTGCCACCACACAACATTAATCTGAAGGTTTGTGTTCCTACCATTATTCTTAGAAACATTAATTTTGCAATGGTACCAGATTGGCAGTCAAGAGATTATTAAACAGTATAATTAAAGCAACAATTTTAATTTGTAAATTCAAAGGAGAGGATATGCTAATACCACGTATACCAATGATACCAACAGATATGCAATTCCAATTCAAATGATTACAATTTCCAATTAAACTGGCTTTTGGAATAACAATAAACAAATCACAAGGTCAATCATTGCAAGTATGTGGATTGAATTTGGATAATCCATGTTTTCCTGATGGGCAACGTTGCATGCTCCCATGCAGGAAAACCAAAGGATTTGTTTGTATATATGCCAAATGGAATAACCAAAAACATTGTATATCCAAGAGCATTGCAATGAACTTAAAATTGAATAAAACAGTAATTACAATTTATGTAATCCGAAACATAAAAATTATGTGTATGTAAATATCTACTTTTAACTAAATACAATAATTGATATCAAACTTACAATTAGGTTCATTTAATCTACATATATATATATATATATATATATATATATACATATATATATATATATATATATATATATATATATATATATATATATATATATATATATATATATATATATATATATATATATATATATATATATACTTACTCAAATCTAGCAATAGCGAAGCATTGCCGGGTCAGCTAGTCTAGTTATAAAACCACTCCTCTCAGCAGTATCAACTAGATAAGAAAGGAGCTTTTCTGTCAGAAGAATCGAGCAATGGACAAACTTCCACCGACTGAGGATGCTCTTCTACAACATATCCGAAGGGCAGTTTATCAAGCAGGTATTTGGACGACCGGCACACAAATACAGCAAGTGATTCCTTCTCCGCATGATTTTGCTTGGAATAAGGTTTCAGGGTCATAGGTACCAGTTTGGATGACAATTCCAGAGATTTCCCGATCATGCAGGGAATTGACTATATGTTCCTGCAAAGGAGACTGCAACAACTGCAAATGTGGGAAAGCCAATCTGGACTGCTCACCACTTTGCAAGTGCAAGTGCAATTTGCAAGTGTAATTTATTATAACTGCTGCATACTGAATTTCATTGAATAAATAGCTATACATTTTTTTGTTGTTTGGGGAACACTTATTAGCGTTATATTTGTACTTATAAATTACTGTAATAAATGATATGGATATATTATATTGTATTTTATTTAATACACTGCTAGCCACCCAAATTGCAACACCAAGAAAGACAAGAGATATCACAACAAAATTTATTTTGTAGATAACATGTTGACCAAGTATCAAATGATTAAATTTATAGACTTCTGTGAAGTGTGGTTCCTGTCAAAATCAGTAGCCAGAATAACCGCCATTGTTGGAGATCACCGCTGCCACACGCCTCGGCATTGATTCAAAGAGACTTTGGATGAGTTCTTGGGGTACAGCAGACCAAGCAGCTTCCACACGTTGCCAAAGTTGATCTGCTGTGGCAGCTGGGGATGGAATCTGGGTCAATCGTAGAGCAACCATGGACCACATGTTTTCTATCGGCGAAAGATCCGGAGAGCGAGGCGGCCAGGGAAGCAATTCAATCTGGCGATTGACGAAGAACCGTTGGACAATGCGTGCCACGTGTGGTCGCGCATTATCCTGTTGAAATATGGCTGTGGGCAAGCCCTGAAGGTAAGGAAGGACAACTGGCTCTAACACCTCGGAGATGTAGCCCTGGCTGTTTAAAGTACCGGCAATGCGTACTAGAGGTGTGCGAGAGTGATATCCAATACCGCCCCATACCATAATACCCGGTGCAGGACCGGTGTGGCGGTGCATAACGCAGCTGTTCAGCATCCTCTCCTCACGGTGTCTCCAGACTCGAATGCGACCATCGTGGTGTTGCAGACAGAAGCGTGACTCGTCAGTAAAGACAATTTCATTCCATTCTGCCGTCCACATCCTTCTGTCATCGCACCATTGGCGGTGGAGACGTCTGTGGTTCTGCGTCAAGGGTAGACAAAGCAATGGACGTCTTGCGGACAGACCACTCTGCTGTAAACGGCGTCGAATGGTACGCGCAGACACTGGATGATGCGTTACAGACTGCATGTGCTGTGCTATGGTTCGTGATGTGACTGAGCGATCCGTCACTGCCATGCGCACAATTTGCCTGTCATCACGTGAAGTGGTGCGCTGAGGTGGATGCGATCGAACACGCCGGTCCGTCGTACCCTCCTGCATCCAACGATCACATATCCGCATTACAGTTGCTTGGTTTCGTCCAACACGACTACCGATTTCCCTGAAAGATAATCCACAATCTCGATAGGCCACTATCCTTCCTCTGTCGAACTCGGATACTTGATCAAAAGATGATCGCTGTTTTCAACGAGGCATAATTGATCGTTTTTTTGAAAAAACCACAAGAAAAACACAATTGCCGAACTTGAAATCGTCGAAATCTCCAAGCCTTAAATAGCGCTTTGAAGTGGCGCCACAGGCGCGCCTGATGTGCGTCTGCGCTGAAATTCTAATCATTTGCATATCTCACCTCCGCTAATGCATGTTGTAAATTTCATGTTATTTGCATGTTTCCTTCAGGGTGTTGCATTTACAGTGGCCAGCAGTGTAATATGTAGTAACGGATGTATGCATATACTATGTTTCAGCATCACTCTGGAACGCCTGGAGCAATTTGAACCAAACTTGGTACACATATGACTTATAATATGGGAATAATATTTTTTTTTTTGGGGGGGGGGGGGTTGACACCCCTAGCAATCCTAGGGGGGAGGGGGCAGGGGGCCATGTAAAACTAAACGAAAACGTCTGATATTAGTGTCGAATCCATAGTTTTCGGGATCGCTGAAATAAATAGTGACACTCTCGAAGCCGTTTAAGGGCAAGTTCAGCCCCCCCCTCCAAAAATAAGCATTTGGGGTTAGGGGGGAAAGGATGAAAAATAAAATGTCGAAAATGACCGAGAGTGGTGTCTAATAAATAGTTTTAGGGGTAGCTGAGAAGATTAGTGACACTCACGATGCCGTTTAACAGCGAGTTCAGCCCCCATCAGTATTGGGGGGGAGGGGGGGAAGGGATGAAAAATAAAATGTCCAAAATGACCAAGAGTAGTGTCGAACCAATAGTTTTCGGTGACGCTGAGATGATTAGTGACACTCACGATTCCGTTTAAGGGCAAGTTCAGCCCCCATCAGCATTGGGGGGGAGGGGGGAAAGGATGAAAAATAAAATGAACAGAATGACCGAGAGTGGTGTCTAATCAATAGTTTTAGGGGTAGCTGAGAAGAATAGTGACACTCACGATGCCGTTTAAGGACAAGTTCAGGCCCTATCAGCATTGAGGAGGGGGGAGGGGGGAAAGGATGAAAAATAAAATGTTCAAAATGACCGAGAGTAGTGTCGAACCAATAGTTTTCGGGGTAACTGAGAGGAATACTGACACTCCCGATGCTACTTAAGTACAAGTTCAGCGACCATGAGCACTGGGGGGAGGGAGGAGGGAGAAATAAAATGACTTTTTGCACTAAAGGTAGAATTCATTCCTTTTCCTGTCTAATAAAAAATCGGGATAAATAAATACCCGAAACAGTTGGATAAACAGCTAGTTACAAATAAAATCAAAATGAAACATTACTGCCGGCCAATCAAACATAATGAAATATTCTCGAAAATTATAAAAGATTAAGTTGAAGAAAATGTTAATAGTTCATATATTAAACGACTAAGGTCGTCTAAGGTACTGAACGAGTTACTTAAAAATGTCCTCTTAGAAACTGCTTAAAAGTGACTTTTTAAAATTTTGCGTTTGAAATAACATGACAAAAATTATCCCTCGTGATAAATATATACATCTTTTTGTATATCTTTTAATATAAAATAACTATACAATTTTTAAAACAAGGAATATGTTCACTTAATGAAGTTATATATTCATACAAGTATACATTTTCACTTAATAATTACTAATACACTCATGGACAAAAAAATTAGCGCACAAAGAAATAATTGCGGGATCGTAACGAAACTTACAATGAAGGTACATGTCGGGGAGATATGCAAATGATTAGAAATGCAGCGTGATTGCGCATTACGTATAGCCGGTAGAGGGCGTTGAACATCGTACTCTGTGGAGTATAAAATAGGTAACCAAAGCTTGTTTGGATGTGCTGAATCCTTTACAAAGGAAGAGCTGAGATAGACATGCCATTACGCCGTGTTCGAAGACAATATAAGCAGTTGTCGCAGTTTGAGAGGGGGAGAATCGTCGGAATGATGGAAGCCGGGTGGTCAGCTAGGCGAGTAGCTCGTCAATTAGGCCGCTCTGATTGTGTTGTGAGGAGGTGTTGGGACCAGTGGACCCGAGAGATGTGAGATGTCATGTACACGAAGACCAGGCTCAGGACGCCCTCGACAGACCAGTCGCCGAGAAGACCGCCACATCGTAAGAAATGCACGCGTACAGCCAACTGCTTCATCGGCCGCCATCCAGGCATAGGTAGCACCTTCACTAGGGGCCTCTGTGTCTTCTCGAACCATACGAAGGCGCCTGGCTGAAGGACAGTTGGTATCGCGGCGCCCATTACGTGTGCTGCCCTTGACGCCCACCCATCGACGCCTCCGTTTGGAGTTTTGCCGCGCACGAGGAAACTGGACTGCAGCGGAATGGAACCAGGTCTCTTTAGCGACGAATCCAGATTCAATCTCGGCAGTGATGACAATCGTGTTCGTGTGTGGAGAGCCCGTGGTGAACGCTTCAATCTTGCCTTTGCTGTACAGCGACACATCGCTACCACAGCTGGTGTGATGGTATGGGGTGCCGTTGCCTACAATACACGGTCACCCCTAGTATTGTTCCGTGGCACCATGACAGCCCAGCGGTATGTTCATGAAATCCTGCAACCACATGTGTTGCCACTCATGCAACGACTCCCAGGAGCCATTTTTCAACAAGACAATGCTCGACCTCATACGGCAAGGGTGTCACAAGACTGTCTCCGCACTGTTACTACCCTTCCTTGGCCTGCCCGATCCCCAGATTTGTCTCCAATCGAGCATATCTGGGATCATTTGGGACGACGAGTTGGGCATCCCACGAGTTTGAACGAACTAGACGCAAGGTTACAGGAAATATGGAACGAAATGTCTCAAGACATCATACAGAACTTGTATGACTCAATGCCCGATCGTATCCAATCGTGCATTCGCGCTAGAGGGGGTCAAACGGAGTATTAACTCCTCCGTTCTTTTGCCTTTTTTCTCTGAAATAAATTATCCTTTTCTTTGATTTTCTTATCATTTACTGATATCAAAGTAGTCATTACGCATGTAAAATTTCGTTTCATTTTGACGACTCCTTCTTGGTGCGCTAATTTTTTTGTCCATGAGTGTATATGTAAATAATAAAAGTATTTAAAGGAAATAAAAAACAGATCTCGTTTACATAAAGTCTCTTGACATAAAATCGCGTCTCTTGACATAAAATCTAGGAGTCAAATTGACTCATCATATATATATATATATATCCCAACGCGCGACATTAAATACCTCCGTATCTATACCGGATATGGGCACGTTATATCCAAAGACCGGAAAGTCCCTCTATGAGGTCAGGGAGGGTGGGAGAGGGTACGATCCCCCCTCTCAAGATGTCGCTCAGGGGGGTGCTCGGTCAAAATTAACCTGTCAGCTAGCTAAGACGGACTCCGAATCTTCTGGTGCTAAACCGGAGTCGCACAATTCAGTCCGAAGCCTAGAATGCCCTGGGGGGGGGATTAGAAACAACAACATATATATAGATATGTATATATATATATGCATATATATATATAATATATACATATATATATATATATATATATATATATATATATATATATATATGTATATATATACATATGTATATATATATGTATATATATATATGTATATATATATATATATATATATATGTGTGTGTACAGAGGCTATTCGCACATTTTTTAGACGATTTTGGTAAGCGGTAATAAAAAATCGTTGGCTGCAAAAGAAATAATTGCAATTGTACTATGTTTTTAAAAGTCAAAATTATCGTCTACTGCTTGAAAGTTTTGTTTTTATTCAAAATGGCGTTTATAACAAAGCAGTGGTTCAAAGGCTACATTTATGCTCTTTCCGAAGAGAACTTTGCATACTCCGTTATCCAAAAACGATGTGAGATTCATGGTTTTGTGATATCTAAAGCGTCGATAGGAAATATCGTCAACAAGAAAGGAATAAACGTCAAATTGGAGCCTCAAGTGGAACAAAAATTCCATACAAGTATCCAAGGAAAAAACGGACATCATCGACTATTGCAAAGGTACGTTGTTTAATGTTAAAAGAAAATCCCCCTAGTCAAAGGACAGTTGCAAAATCATTAAAATGCTCGGTGTCCACTGTAAACAAAATGATAAACGTTGATTTAAATCTTAAGAAAGCGAAAAAACGCAATGTGCATCGTCTTCTTCCAAATCATATCGCTGAACGCAGGACACGCTGCAGAATTCTGTATGAGAAACATTTATCCAAAGAAAAATGGAAAACAATTGTCACAATAGATGAATCATAGGTGTATTTAAATGATTGCAACAAAAAAAGAGCCATTTATTATCATAAAAGGGGAAAGAAAAATTTAAGTACATGGTTCAAAGAATCGAAAGAAAGTTTTTCTAAGGGATTCATGATTGTTGCTGGTTTTTCTTAATGGCAAGTTAAAAATAAAGAGAGTGGGAAAAAATGTCAAGATTAACTCCAAATACTATCAGGAACATATTTTATCGCCAATTTTTTTGAATGAAATACCATCGCTTTACCCACAGTGCCAGCAATCTGTGAGACTCCATCAGGACAAAACTAGCAGTCACGCATCAAAATACACTGTAAATTTCCTAAAAGAAATGGAACAAAAAACTGGTATCAAGGCTATACCCTTCACTGATATCCCTACTAAATCTCCCGATGTTTCACCTATGGATTTTTGTGCTTTCGGACTTTTAAAATCTGCATTATCCAAACGTGGTCCCAAAACCCTTACAGGACTCTGGAAAGCTGTTCAGGAGGAATGGGATAGAATACCTCTTCTGACACTTCAAAATGCATTATTATCCTGGAAATTGCGGTGTCGAAAGATAGTTCAGAATAAGGGATGTCAAATAGAACATTTAAAACACAAGAATTTTATGTAATTTAGTTTTGTGAATACAATATACATCGTCTAAAAAATGTGTGAACAGTCTCTGTATATATATATATATATATATATATATATATATATATATATATATATATATATATATATATATATATATATATATATATATATATATATGTGATAATAATCACATTTGGAAAATTTAGCACAAGGGGATTGACGCGTAGAACTTATGGGAGATGCAGTCGGTACGAGGAGTGATGCAGTCGGGCGGAGTGTTCATCCAGAAAAACAATGATGATATCTATTAGATTAACACACGCGGAGCCATAGAAGAGGAACACACAATTCCGACGATATCCAGGAAAGCACCTTTATTCAATTATGAAGCATCACGAAGGTATTAGCTGCAGTGGCCACATGACTTGTGCGGCGTCCATGCCTGGACGGGAAGTGTTAACAGCAGTGTTTACATGCCAGAGTTAAGAGAAAAGCGTTGTAACCACCGGACTGTGGACAGTAGGTCCGACAGCAACAAGAGTTAGAAACGAAGAGCGAGAAAAGTCTTCTGTTCATGCAATATTAAATAGGTGTTTTGCGATATTTACGCCAGAGGGCCTAAACTACTTAATTTTTAATTGGGCGACTTTAAATTCGTGGAGTTCACGTGTCCACTTAAGTTTATCGGGGACTTTACTGCTAGATCCCGCGCTTGTTATAACCGCGAACTGTTGACCTGGGCGTAGGATAAGTGGCCATAAAGTTCTTGCAAAGTGGGGTTTTTGACGCTATAGAAGACAGAACTTCAGAGTGGTTCGAGGGCTCTTCAAGAATTTTGACACTATACTGACATTCGGAATCTCATAAACTTCTAACACTCATATCTGGGGATGTTATTCAGTTCCGATACTTCACATGCCTGCTTAATGATCTGCAGGGCTAATATAAATTACTTACTTTACTTTTAGGTTGCAATATTTGGAAAAGAGGTCGTGCTTTATTAACAAGAGAATATGCTTTAAAGTAAAGTAATTTAGGAAGACGCGTTTTCTTGTTACATTTCCCCCCCCCCCATCGAAATAAGAAAAGTTCTTGCTGAAAGGAAGACTTTTCCGTTGACATAAAATTTTACAAAATTTTAAGTACACTGTATGCAGTAAAGGTAAACACACATTATATCATTGACAAGATAAGAATTTCCTTGTGCAAATTCAATTTCAATATTTCATACTAATTGCAATAATTTAATTTCAGTATTCATTATTCGTTATCCAAAACAATATTATATTCACTAAAATAATAACCTCTAAAATAATAAGTCAAATAAATGTACTAAATTCTTTCTCAATATATGCCATATTTAATTTTTTATATAAACACTATAACTTCCATAAGTAACACGATATTTTTATTTAATCTTACTACTAGCATTTTGGTATGAATGCTCTTGTTATATAACCTCTTACCTCTTAAAAACATACCTCTCTTTTTATCATATATGAAACATTACTTTTTTTGTTTCTATTTATTTCTTATTTATTATTCTGAGAATTTTCTGGAATGGGCACTTCCTCTATAGCAGACGGATGTTAATATTCAACCGTGGCATATGGGACGCTTAGTAGATTAGAAAGAGCTCCGTTCCTATACTGTTATAGATAACTGCTCTTCGAAATTTCTACTGTACCAGAAAATATCCTGAAAAACATATTGCTCTCATACCTTTAATTAAACTTCAACTACATAATATACCCACGAGGATTCAAAACCATATACCTTTTCCTATTTACGATCTAAAAAAGTACAATGTTTAGGTAACTTGTGACGAATACTAAGTTAGCAATGTTTATACTTTAATACTTCAGTAATATAAAACAATTTCTTAAAATAGATTATAAACCGTTTACATAAGTTGGTAACTATTTTTGTAGATAAATTTAAAATTTAACTATTCATTAATTTAATTAATATTTATTCATCTTTATCCTCATCCATATCCAACGCGAAATTGATAAACCGAAACCTATCTGCTTACACCATGGGCAAGGAGAGCGAAAAAATATCTAGTGATCAAAACATCAAAGTAAAAGCTTCAGCTTCTACGCGTTTCGAGTACATCCAAAGCGATTAGGATCTCAATTTATTACTCTCCTCTGGGTGAAAAGTTACCTTTGACCCTCCATATGTTGATAGCACAGCGCGGCACGGTAAATTCGGAGGTTTGACCTACTTTTTCCATTCCCCTCTTTACGCGTAGATAACGTTACTGAAAGATTCTCTTTTGCTGTTAAAACTAATATTGAATTTATATTTAGCAACATATGATTAAACTAGATCAAATTGTCTTTAGAGTATCAATATTATTAAGAACACAATATTTAAACATTAAATACAATTTTACCTAAAATTTTATACACTTCCAGAATAAATTTAATTCATACTTTAACAAAATTCAGTTTCATCACTTAATCATGAGAAACGCATATGACATTTATAGACACTTTGTCTTACCTTTAATTTCTGTTTATTTATTTATTATTATCATTAATTTTTTTCCTCGTTGGCGTAAATTAATTTTAATTTAGTCTCTTAACGGATTATTACAAAATTTTTAACAAAACAAAAGTTCTGGGGAATGAACTGTTGCTGGCGGAAGTTGCTGGCATATTTCTTCTTAATGCAGCACAACACAGGCCAATGTAGAACACAAGCCGTATCTACGAAAACCACATTGCACAACATAATTTAGTAGCAGAATTTTCACGATTGGAGTAATTCAAAACACATCGAGACGTCGTGGGAAGCTGAAGAAAGAGGAATAATTTTATGCTGTAACATTCACCACACTGAAGGTAGAAGAAACGGTAAATACCGAATTGAGCACACAGATTGATAAAAGGGTGGATCCGTTGAGATGAAGAAGTAAACATCGCATAAATTTCTTGTACGAAATATTATCATTTAAAGATTCCAAAACAGATTTGGAAATTCTTGTATGAAATTAAACACTTAAATTTTAGAGAGGTTAACACAAATAACAATATGCAGAAACTGCACAATTTTTTCAGGATTGAAGCACATGACTTACAGACAATTAAAAATTTTCATATTATGGATGATATCCGCTGAAGTGAATACGTTGCATACGTAAAATTTTCATCGTAAATCACAATTATAATTAATCACGCGAAAATCGTAGGGCACCCCGGACAAGAATAAAATCCTGTCGGCTTTATAAATGTGATAATAATCACATTTGGAAAATTTAGCACAAGGGGATTGACGCGTAGAACTTATGGGAGATGCAGTCGGTACGAGGAGTGATGCAGTCGGGCGGAGTGTTCATCCAGAAAAACACTGATGATATCTAGGAGATTAACACACGCGGAGCCATAGAAGAGGAACACACAATTCCGACGATATCCAGGAAATCACCTTTATTCAATTATGAAGCATCGCGAAGGTATTAGCTGCAGTGGCCACATGACTTGTGCGGCGTCCATGCCAGGACGGGACGTGTTAACAGCAGTGTTTACATGCCAGAGTTAAGAGAAAAGCTTTGTAACCACCGGACTGTGGACAGTAGGTCCGACAGCAACAAGAGTTAGAAACGAAGAGCGAGAAAAGTCTTCTGTTCATGCAATATTAAATGGGTGTTTTGCGATATTTACGCCAGAGAGCCTAAACTACTTAATTTTTAATTGGGCGACTTTAGATTCGTGGAGTTCACGTGTCCACTTAAGTTTATCGGGGACTTTACTAATAGATCCCGCGCTTGTTATAACCGCGAACTGTTGACCTGGGCGTAGGATAAGTGGCCATAAAGTTCTTGCAAAGTGGGGTTTTTGACGCTATAGAAGACAGAACTTCAGAGTGGTTCGAGGGCTCTTCAAGAATTTTGATACTATACTGACATTCGGAATCTCATAAACTTCTAACACTCATATCTGGGGATGTTATTGAGTTCCGATACTTCACATGCCTGCTTAATGATCTGCAGGGCAGGGCTAATATAAATTACTTACTTTACTTTTAGGTTGCAATTTTTGGAAAAGAGGTCGTGCTTTATTAACAAGAGAATATGCTTTAAAGTAAAGTAATTTAGGAAGACGCGTTTTCTTGTTACATTTCCCCCCCCCCCATCGAAATAAGAAAAGTTCTTGCTGAAAGGAAGACTTTTCCGTTGACATAAAATTTTACAAAATTTTAAGTACACTGTATGCAGTAAAGGTAAACACACATTATATCATTGACAAGATAAGAATTTCCTTGTGCAAATTCAATTTCAATATTTCATACTAATTGCAATAATTTAATTTCAGTATTCATTATTCGTTATCCAAAACAATATTATATTCACTAAAATAATAACCTCTAAAATAATAAGTCAAATAAATGTACTAAATTCTTTCTCAATATATGCCATATTTAATTTTTTATATAAACACTATAACTTCCATAAGTAACACGATATTTTTATTTAATCTTACTACTAGCATTTTGGTATGAATGCTCTTGTTATATAACCTCTTACCTCTTAAAAACATACCTCTCTTTTTATCATATATGAAACATTACTTTTTTTGTTTCTATTTATTTCTTATTTATTATTCTGAGAATTTTCTGGAATGGGCACTTCCTCTATAGCAGACGGATGTTAATATTCAACCGTGGCATATGGGACGCTTAGTAGATTAGAAAGAGCTCCGTACCTATACTGTTATAGATAACTGCTCTTTGAAATTTCTACTGTACCAGAAAATATCCTGAAAAACATATTGCTCTCATACCTTTAATTAAACTTCAACTACATAATATACCCACGAGGATTCAAAACCATATACCTTTTCCAATTTACGATGTAAAAAAGTACAATGTTTAGGTAACTTGTGACGAATACTAAGTTAGCAATGTTTATACTTTAATACTTCAGTAATATAAAACAATTTCTTAAAATAGATTATAAACCGTTGACATAAGTTGGTAACTATTTTTGTGGATAAATTTAAAATTTAACTATTTATTATTTTAATTTATATTTATTCATCTTTATCCTCATCCATATCCAACGCGAAATTTATAAACCGAAACCTAACTGCTTACACCATGGGCAAGGAGAGCGAAAAAATATCTAATGATCAAAACATCAAAGTAAACGCTTCAGCTTCTACGCGTTTCGAGTACATCCAAAGCGATGAGGATCTCAATTTATTACTCTCCTCTGGGTGAAAAGTTACCTTTGACCTTCCATATGTTGATAGCACAGCGCGGCACGGTAAATTCGGAGGTTTGACCTACTTTTTCCATTCCCCTCTTTACGCGTAGATAACGTTACTGAAAGATTCTCTTTTGCTGTTAAAACTAATATTGAATTTATATTTAGCAACATATGATTAAATTAGATCAAATTGTCTTTAGAGTATCAATATTATTAAGAACACAATATTTAAACATTAAATACAATTTTACCTAAAATTTTATACACTTCCAGAATAAATTTAATTCATACTTTAACAAAATTCAGTTTCATCACTTAATCATGAGAAACACATATCACATTTATAGACACTTTGTCTTACCTTTAATTTCTGTTTATTTATTTATTTATTTATTATTATCATTAATTGTTTTCCTCGTTGGCGAAAATTAATTTTAATTTAGTCTCTTAACGGATTATTACAAATTTTTTAACAAAGCAAAAGTTCTTGGGAATGAACTGCTGCTGGCGGAAGTTGCTGGCATATTTCTTCTTAATGCATCACAACACAGGCCAATGTAGAACACAAGCCGTATCTACGAAAACCACATTGCACAACATAATTTAGTAGCAGAATTTTCACGATTGGAGTAATTCAAAACACATCGAGACGTCGTAGTCCAGTCAAATTGTGTTTTTCGGAAGAAAATTTTGGGGTAGTTTTGATTTCTTCCATTTTATATGTTTTTTGGGGTGCTGAATCCGAATCTGAGGTTTGTTAACAAAATTTCGTGACGCATCATTGAAGAAAATGCAAAAAAAGGTAAAAATTTTCATTTTTTGGCGGTTTTTTGCTTATAACTCGGAAACTATCAACTTTTCGTATATAACTCTATTTATCAAAATTAAAGTACATAAAATGTCCTACAAATTTCACCACTTAGGTTTTTTTCTCCGACGGACCGTTTGGGCTCAAGCGCTATTTGAAAATTGGCGTATTTCGGCTGTCTCCACAAAAACCCACCTTTTCCACTCCAAAATTCTAATTTATTATTAATGGCTGTCAATTAGTGAATTCCTCCCGGTTCTCTGCACATACCTTATTTAGATTGTATATGTAGAGGTACAGGTAATTTTTTCAAAAATAAAATAATGTTCAAGTTATTTAAAGAAGTCCGAAATTGTACAAATTAGTTGTAATTGTTACAAAAAAGTTGAAATTCCAAAGAAAAATTTTGAAAAATTATTACATTTTATTATATTGTATTACAATACATATGATCATATATTACATTATTATATGAGCCGTTGTCGTTTAGAGGGTCCTGGCTGAGGTTCTTCGAAGGCGGCGAGTCCTGGCACAGGTTCGGGTTGTTCTGTCGTCAGAGTCGGGGCTTGTTCATCTGGAAAATGAAAGAGGTGGTGAGAAAACAACAACTTGTGATCATATCTTAAGGAGAGATGAGTGATTACGAAATAGATTGTGAGATTAGACATACCTTCCGCATCATGTAAGCGTATTTCTTCAGTCTGTACCCATGACGTGAAAGGTGCTGTATCCGTCGATTGTATGTACATTAAAATCAGCATTGTCGTACACCTGCTGTTAGAAACACGGCTGGTTAACTTTCAGTGGATCGCTGCTGACAGCTGATGCTTCCAGGCGGACAGCCTCTGTGTAAGTCGAACAAAATCCCAATGAGAAACCACATCGACTAATTTCCTTGAGCCGTACTTCTTGTACAGAAACACTGCCAACCCTACGAGGACTGGTGAAACGAATGATCTGGGCCTCACTGCTGCTACAAGACTATGAGCCAGTGCTGTGTTCTTCTTCTTCCACATATCATGGTCCCCACGTTTTTTGTTTAGTACAACTGTTTCCATAAATGTACGGAGACTTTCAGGAATGAGTTCCTCATTTCCTTCCAAAAATTTATCAGGTGAGGGGTACTGTTCTGTCTCATAAACCTGGCTCCGGATATCCTCAACAACAATTGCAGCAGCCGTCTTAATAATCCGGAGTCTTTCCTCTTGTTCATTTTTTTAACGCCTGCTGGTACCAAGCATCATTTAAAATTTTATACCCTGTGTTTTTGAAACACACTACCAGCTTTTTGTTTGGAGAAAAGGTCATTATTATATCGCTTCCATATTTTTTGAGTAGATGATCTTTAAGTGTCTTCAGGACTTAGTTTTAAGTGACTATCAGGACGATAATCACCCTTGATTTGGTCCACCAACTCGTCTAGCGTAAACTGACATTCTCCATCACTATTCTCAAGATAAGTGTAGACATATTCCATTGCTGCATCAACATGATTGGCGAATGGACCCCTTTTTATCTTCTCTTGAATTTTTGGGCGATTGTACAATTTTCTCATGCATAAACTATGATACTGACAATCAGAAACCACCAAGTCTGAGACAGGCAAAAGACGTTTGATTATGGCTTGTCCATACTCATCACCACGTTCTTCTGCCCTTTTTATGATAGTTTCCTTGACTTTCAAAATTCGAACCTGATACACAATATTACGATTGGTTTTCTTTTTTCTTTGTTGTTCTATAAAGTCAGGTGTTATGACGAGGCCAGACATAAAACAATGAGTTTTGAAATTGAAATGCGCTTCAGTAGAACGTCTTTTGACTTGCTCTCTACCCTGCTCCGCCTTCTTCAAATGAGCTGCAATCATTCTTTTATTAATGTAGTTTGTACGACATCGCTCATGGACATCAACTGCAGATTTTTCACGTTGCTGAACATGCTCACCATCCTTCCTCTTCTTGCTTGACTCGATAAACGTTTTCAAACCTCTTTGCCGCACCGTTATCACCTTCTCTACGTTATTATCCAGCACTTCATCACAAATAAAACACACATTTGAAGCCATTTTTAACACTACGCGTAAATATAACTTTTGAATCCTGTTGTTGAATTCTAACACTGAACTACTTACTTCCTTCGCACTGCCACTGGTAGGAATCGGATGGCCGGTGTTTTTATTTTTTGTTTTTTTTTGGGGGGGGGGGAGGGGAGGAAACCTCGTGAACAATATGAAGGGACTTGAGACTGGGTGAACACCCCCTATATCGGATATAGGGGGTGTTGATTGGGTACGCATGTACACGGTGACGTAGTTGGCCTTGAATCGTCTGTGAAGGAATCGAATGGCAGGAAAGAGGGCTTTTAAACCAAACGGGGCAGTTATAAAATCATTTGGTGAGGCTCGCCGAGAACAAATAACATGAAAAGACGTACAAGACGGAATTATATTTGCACAGAATTTAAATACAATGTGACTTTGAAAATCCTACATTGTATTGGAAGGAGGTATTAAATGACAGCCTTTAATGATAAGTTTTGGAGTGTAAAAAGTGGGTTTTTGCGGAGCCAGCCGAAATACGCCAATTTTCAAATAGCGTTTGAGCCGAAACGGTCCGTCGGAGAAAAAAACGTAACTAGTGAAATTTGTAGGAAATTTTATGTACTTTAATTTTGATAAATGGGGTTAAATACGAAAAGTTGATAGTTTCCGAGTTATAAGCAAAAAACCGCCAAAAAATGAAAATTTGTACCTTTTTTTGCATTTTCTTCAATGTTGCGTCACGAAATTTTGTTAACAAACTTCAGATTCGGATTCAGCACCCCAAAAAACATATAAAATGAAAGAAATCAAAACTACCACAAAATTTTCCCTCGAGGGCCCCTTTTGAGTACAAATTAACTGGACTATCGTGGGATGCTGAAGAAAGCGGAATAATTTTATTCTGTAACATTCACCACACTGAAGATAGAAGAAACGGTAAATACCGAATTGAGCACACCGATTGATAAAATGGTGGATCCGTTGAGATGAAGAAGTAGACATCGCATAAATTTCTTGTACGAAATATTATCATTTAAAGATTCTAAAACAGCTTTGGAAATTCTTGTATAGAATTAAACACTTGAAATCCAGCAGGGTTAACAAAAATAACAATATGAAGAAACTGCACAAATTTTTCAGGATTGAAGCACATGACTTACAGACACTTGAAAATTTTCATATTATGGATGATATCCGCTGAAGTGAATACGTTGCATACGTAAAATTTTCATCGTAAATCACAATTATAATTAATCACGCGAAAATCGTAGGGCACCCCGGACAAGAATAAAATCCTGTCGGCTTTATAAATGTGATAATAATCACATTTGGAAAATTTAGCACAAGGGGATTGACGCGTAGAACTTATGGGAGATGCAGTCGGTACGAGGAGTGATGCAGTCGGGCGGAGTGTTCATCCAGAAAAACACTGATGATATCTAGGAGATTAACACACGCGGAGCCATAGAAGAGGAACACACAATTCCGACGATATCCAGGAAATCACCTTTATTCAATTATGAAGCATTGCGAATGTATTAGCTACAGTGGCCACATGACTTGTCCGGCGTCCATGCCAGGACGAGACACTTAAGTTTATCGGGGACTTTACTGCTAGATCCCGCGCTTGTTATAACCGCGAACTGTTGACCTGGGCGTAGGATAAGTGGCCATAAAGTTCTTGCAAAGTGGGGTTTTTGACGTTATAGAAGACATAACTTCAGAGTGGTTCGAGGGCTCTTCGAGAATTTTGACACTATACTGACATTCGGAATCTCATAACACTCATATCTGGGGATGTTATTGAGTTCCGATACTTCACATGCCTGCTTAATGATCTGCAGGGCTAATATAAATTACTTTACTTTTAGGTTGCAATTTTTGGAAAAGAGGTCGTGCTTTATTAACAAGAGAATATGCTTTAAAGTAAAGTAATTTAGGAAGACGCGTTTTCTTGTTACACATATATATACATATATATGCATATATATATATACACTTCTTGTCACCCAAATTGCAACACCAAGAAAGACAAGAGATATCACAACAAAATTTATTTTGTAGATAACATGTTGACCAAGTATCAAATGATTAAATTTAAAGACTTCTGTGAAGTGTGGTTCCTGCCAAAATCAGTTGCCAGAGTAGCCACCATTGTTGGAGATCACCGCTGCCACACGCCTCGGCATTGATTCAAAGAGACTTTGGATGAGTTCTTGGGGTACAGCAGACCAAGCAGCTTCCACACGTTGCCCAAGTTGATCTGCTGTGGCAGCTGGGGATGGAATCTGGGTCAATCGTAGAGCAACCATGGACCACATGTTTTCTATCGGCGAAAGATCCGGAGAGCGAGGCGGCCAGGGAAGCAATTGAATCTGGCGATTGACGAAGAACCGTTGGACAATGCGTGCCACGTGTGGTCGCGCATTATCCTGTTGAAATATGGCTGTGGGCAAGCCCTGAAGGTAAGGAAGGACAACTGGCTCTAACACCTCGGAGATGTAGCGCTGGCTGTTTAAAGTACCGGCAATGCGTACTAGAGGTGTGAGAGAGTGATATCCAATACTGCCCCATACCATAATACTCGGTGCAGGACCAGTGTGGCGGTGCATAATGCAGCTGTTCAGCATCCTCTCTTCACGGTGTCTCCAGACTCGAATGCGACCATCGTGGTGTTGCAGACAGAAGCGTGACTCGTCAGTAAAGACAATTTCATTAAAGACAGTAAAGACAATTTCTGCCGTCCACATCCTTCTGTCATCGCACCATTGGCGGCGGAGACGTCTGTGGTTCTGCGTCAAGGGTAGACAAAGCAATGGACGTCTGGCGGACAGACCACTCTGCTGTAAACGGCGTCGAATGGTACGCGCAGACACTGGATGATGCGTTACAGACTGCATGTGCTGTGCTATGGTTCGTGATGTGACTGAGCGATCCGTCACTGCCATGCGCACAATTTGCCTGTCATCACGTGAAGTGGTGCGCTGAGGTGGATGCGATCGAACACGCCGGTCCGTCGTACCCTCCTGCATCCAACGATCACATATCCGCATTACAGTTGTTTGGTTTCGTCCAACACGACTACCGAATTCCCTGAAAGATAATCCCCAATCTCGATAGGCCACTATCCTTCCTCTGTCGAACTCGGATACTTGATCAAAAGATGATCGCTGTTTTCGACGAGGCATAATTGATCGTTTTTTTGAAAAAACCACAAGAAAAACACAATTGCCGAACTTGAAATCGTCGAAATCTCCAAGCCTTAAATAGCACTTTGAAGTGGCACCACTGGTGCGCGATATGTGCGTCTGCGCTGAAATTCTAATCATTTGCATATCTCACCTCCGCTAATGCATGTTGTAAATTTCATGTTATTTGCATGTTTCCTTCAGGGTGTTGCATTTACAGTGGCCAGCAGTGTATATGCATACATATATATATACATATATATATGCATATATATATATTTATATATGCATATATATATATATATATATACATATATATATGCATATATACATACATACATACATATATATATATATATATATATATATATATACAGACTTTATTCTTTCTAGTGAACGATGAACGGATCGTTCAGTAAAGTGAACGGTTCCCAAAGATCCGGATCTCTCTACTGATCCGTTTTGCCCATCACTACTCTCCACTACTGCTCTCCAACCCAGACGTCGAGTTCTCGTGGGGTTGTTGTCAGAAAAAGTTGAATTGAGAGTGTCCTGCTACAGTAAGAATTCGTTTCAGTTCCGTAATTGTTAACTGAGTGGTCATTATGGCAGTTCCAGCGAGGGTGGTGAGCATTGAAGTCGCCAAAAAGAATGACTTTTTGGTCAATATTAAAAAGTTGATTAAGTTCTGAGGTGATGGCCCTACCGTTCATAACCGTACGGTAAGTAGAGAGAATAGTGAGAGTTGTCATAGAATTAATCCAAATTTTGACAATGGTGTTTACCAGGGTGTGTCGGTTGAGACTGTGCAGATGGTTGTGTTTCGTATTCCGTTTGACATAGATAGCTGTGCCACCGAAATGAAGGGGGCATTATTAATAGGGTCAAGACGGGGGGTAAGAGAAAGTTTATAATTTTGAATTTGAAGAGCTCTAGGAGTAGGGGATTTAACTTCCTGAATCAAAGTAAGATCTACGGGGTTCTGATTAATGAACTCCCGTAGCTCATGAATACGTGTACACAAGCCGTTGGCATTCCAGCTCAGAACAGAAATTGCAGGAGAACAAGACAGGGCCATTATGGAGCAGAAGAGTTAGCTGTGTCATGTGAGGCAGTTGAAAGAACGTTATTTAATGTTGAGGAGTTAAGAGAGTTGAATAGACTTTGAAGGTCAGGAATATTTAGATCGTGGCATAAACGTTTAATTTCTTTTAGGACATCCCTAATTTTAAGTAATTAATTAAGAGCTGTCGAGTTTTCCCAACGGCAGCTCATTTGAGGTTTGTGGTTCAGTAGTGTTATTAACATGAGTTATAGCATTGTTAGTTTTTTCAGTTATATTGGTTTGGCGAGTGGAAGTATTAGGGTTAACAATTTGGCTGTAAGAAATGTTTGAGGTAACTGGTTTACTTGTGAAGGAATTCCCGGAGGTGATTGGAACAATTAGTTGAGAGGAGTAGTTGCCTGCTTTAGCCGCTTCCTTGATCTTTTAAATCTGATTTCTACGTTTTTTAACTTGTTCGGGATGAGCGCTACGACCACAATAGTTGGCGGGGTGATCACCACCGCAGTTGGCACATTTGGCAAGGATATCAAGAGATTTAGTACACTTAGCAGAAGGGTGGGCACCTGCATACTTCCTGCAGACTGCTTGTAAAAGGCAGACTTCACTGCTATGGTGAAATTTTTGACAATTGAAGCATTGTTTGGTGCCTTTAAATTTATATGCTTCAATCCTAACAATGAAGCCAAGGAAGTGCCTGCAGTTATAGATATCCTTTAAGTTTTCACTTTGTCTGAGGTGACAAAGGAAAATTGGTAGCTATTCTTTAATATTAAATCTCTTAAGTTGGGAAATCCTACCTACCTCAAAGTCAAGTCTGGTAAGTTCATTTTTTGGATTTTTTTCAAAAATTCAACTTTGTTGATTTCAAGGTAACGTTGAGTATTTCGGAATTATTCAATGGTGATTGGTGTTTTTTTAATGAATTTACCAGAAACAATTTTGGGCAAATCAATATTGGCGATTTTGTTAATATTTTCAATTATGCTTTGGTAGCCAGGGACCATCTTAACGAGAAAAGGGCTCGGGTTTGGGTTCACGTTTATTATTGACTGGTTCATCCAGTCCCTCAGTCTCAAAATCAGAGTCACCATCCCTAAGGGGATCAAATCTGTTCCTTGTTTCCAAGACTTCAGATTTGGCTTGACTAATTAAATCTTCGCGAGCTACTCGTTTAGTCCGTGGCTCGATGATTTCATTAGATCTTTTAACCTTATTAGATTTTTTAGATTTAGTTGTTGTATGATAGCTTACAACAGTGATAAGATGTTTTAAATTATCATGAGTGGACCTTAGTGTAAAAGAAGCAATATATTTCCAAATACCAGTAAGTTTGTGGAGGATCAAAATGTGTGGGATCGTGAAGAAAGCTCCTTGTTTCCTCGATCAGTAGCGGGAAATCGGAAATTTTGATAATCTGATGTTACCGCTGTCACGGTTAATACAGAATCAGTGCCAACACTGTATTATCGGGTTTCTGGGTAGAGGTCTTATCGAGTAATGCATCTTTAAGATGAATTAATGGCGTCTGTAATGGTACTGTTTAGACACAACATAACTACTTTAATATACCAAGTAATTGTCATATGCCGAAGCGACACTACAAGTATTTAATAATTCCTATAACAGACATTTAAAACTGCAAACATACAGTAAGGGCCTGTTCACATACGCCATCTGAGTGGGACGCCATTTTCGGCTTTGGAGACCAGAACTAATCGCTCCCATGTTAACGTCCATAGAGGAAAATTTCGAGGATTTTTTACTTCAAAGCCAATATTTTTTAACTCTTAAAACCTATTGAAATGTATACCGAAGAACGTCTACATAATTTTAAAAATACTTTTAACCGTGTTCCAAGCGCAATATTTAAAGGAAATTGAAAGGTTTCTTTCGAAATCGGCTGCTTTACGTTTTCTACGCAAACATTTGGCACAGAGTTGGCTTATTCTCGCCAAGTGCGAATGCTTTTGTACATTTCAGATTTATCTCTGGTTTGGCGGTAAATGTGTCACCAATATCTTTAGTTGCTATCAGAAGCATGCATGTGCATATTTTTATTTCCCAGTAACTAAACAGCAAAGAAAAAGGTTTGCTGATTTATATCAGCCCTGCTCTTTCTCGTATTTGTGTTTTGCGTAGCACTTAATATAAATACCTGCTTGTCATAGCATTTCTATTTTAATATTTAATTATGGATAAACCCTTTGCAGTCCTATTTTCAGTGTGACAAACGATAATGGAACTCTAGTTATTAACAGGAAATAATTTACGTACAATTTATAATTTTTTAAATATTATGTAACATTTTTGTGCGATGATATTCTTTAAAAGTATTTGAACGCAAAAGATTCTAAACAATCAAATTTAAAAAAATTATTTATTACAATTACATAATAATCACATTACATTGCATTAAAATAATTACATTATTATGCTACTCATTCCAGTTATGTGGCAATGTTTAACTGGAGAATTTAATTTTTTGGGGAAATGTTTTTAATACATTTTTTTTCTCTCCCTGAAGTCAAAGAAAATATTTAAATGTCTGCCCCCTATTAAATCTGAATTGAAGGCCCAAGGTAGCTTAGTTGTAGCGCGTCGGCTTTCGGTACTGAAGGTGCTCGAATCTAATCCCGAGCGCCATTAAATACCTTCGTGTCTAGGCCGGATATGGGCACGCTAAGTTCGTAGACCAGAAAGTCATTCTATGAGGTCAAAGAAGGTGGGAGAAGGTACGATCCCCCAGATGTCACCCCTGGGGATCCTCGGTCAAAATTTAGGTGAAACATGGCTAAGTTGGACTGGATGGAATACTATATTACGACGTACTATATTCAACGATCACTTTATAAGAGTATAAATAAATATGTTTCTATAAAAATCAATAAAAGAGTTCTTTTTCAAATCTTTACCTCCATTTTCTGATTTTTGGTGACTTTTTAAAGATTATTTTTTAGAATTTAATTTATTAAGTGCTGATCACGTGATTTCTTTTTCTGGTCGTTTAAATTAATTTATCGTCACGTGCATAACTACGAAATAGACAAAAGAAAAATTTTTCTTGCTAATGCTGCAGGCGATTGGAAATTATCCAAAATATTAGTAAAATACAGTAAAAGATATGTTCCTCAAAGTGTACTATATTAACAGTACTATATTCTTTAGTATGTTCTACTAGATTTAATTTGAATATTTTCTCCTGCATTATTGTCTATAAAAATATCCGTTACGATTTTTTTATAAATATATTTTTTCGGTTTTTTTACATCAATTGCATATATTGATCGTTGTATTTATTATAAATATATTTATACATATTTTTGGCATTAATTGCATACATTGACCGTTGTATTTAATTTGAATGTACTCCGTAGCGAAGTACGGGTTTTCAGCTAGTGCTAAATAAAATCCCATTTTATTTCTTTTTTGATCGCCCCCCAAAGGCACGTTTTCTTTCCTTTCTTTTTTTCTCTCTCTGTGTGTACGTCTTTTTATTTTATTAAAAACACAAATTTTAATTTAAATTTATCAACTCAGCAATAATTATAGCTTAAAAACCTCTACTGACCAATTTCACGAGCACCCTTCCCCAAATTAATCACCAGTCATCATTGGATAAGCCTTTCGCCCAGGTCCCAGGTACTCCCAAAAGAGCCATAACGGCGGTAGTGAGTTTAAAACTTTTTAATCTTTTTTTTATAGTATCCAAACTTCAATTTTCACACTAAAATGAACTATCATTATCTACTTCGAAAGCCAACAGGAAAATTATTCAGAAGTAATTTTAAGTGTAGGAATTTGATATGTTTCAGTTATCAAAAGTCAGATTTATAACTGAAGTACTAGATAAATACTAGTCAATCAGAAGAGCATCTATTTTTTTAAATAGGCAAAAGGAGATTTGAGAGAAAAAAAAAACACAAATTAAACTTACTTCAAAATCGTAAGTATTATTTTTCATGGATGCATGAACACATGCACGTATAATACCACACGGATCGTAATAAAACGAAAGAAAAAGGATGATGCTTTGAAGTGGGAAGACTTCAAAGCATCTTGCCATCGTTTTATTAAATTAAAATTCCCGCTGAAAAAAGAACAAATATTGTATGTTTGTCGTCATTGCACACGGCTAACAGACACCGAAAATGAATTAATCTAACCTATCCCAAAGGGATTTGGCATCTTTGATTTAGAAGGTGGTCACCTTAGCATGAAGAACAAGGCCCTAGTTTTTAAACAGTGTATTCTTCCCATTGCCCTCTATGCTATCCCTGTGTGGTTTTCTGCTGCTAATAGCCACATTACTAAGCTGGAAAAACTCCAAAACAGAACTCTCAGGCGAATTCGCCGAGCTTTTCGTTATATGTCAAATTTGACTGTTAGGAGAGACCTCGGCACTTTATCTTTCACACAACAAGTGTACAAAATCTCCAAGAGATTTTATGATAACTTGCCCAACCTTCCAAATGAAATAACTATGGAATACCCTGATTACGATTACTCAAACAGAGATAATCGTAAGCTCCCTCGGGCTTGCCTCCTCAAATGCTAATTCTAATTTCCTACCGTGCCATTAATCGCAACTTGCTATTTTCACGCGTGCTTCTCATAGCACATCGCCTTCGCACTGGCACGGATTCGCTCTCGTATCGGGTTCGATCCCAGCCGGTGTCTCTCTTTCTAAAACTCTTGCTACATTTAGCTGTCCCAATGAGTAAGCCATAGTTATTTCTTTTCGAAGTGTATGGTCCTGTGGGCCTTTTTTTTTTTAAACTGCAGTTCTTGACTTCGAAAATTCTCACAAAAACTCTAATTTAAAAAAAAAATATTGAAAAACTTATATTACAAAAAATAAAAAAAAATAAAAAATCTTTGTCCTGTACGATGATAACTCTTGCTTTCTTGGGGCCTCTTACTCCTTATTTTTTTCCCCCGTGGATCTTACTTTGTTAACAATTACTATTTTTTTTCATTTATTTTACCTAATTATTGTTTTATCACTTATTTTTATTTATTTTATTTTATTTTATTTTTTATTTTTTTATCGCGTATTTCTCTTCTTAATATTAATTTCCTCTTAAATTTTAACTACTGAGCACTCCCACCGTGATAACAATTATCTTGCTTACAGGAGATAAAAAGTCAGGCCAAGGTACTCCACTTCCAAACTCAAATTCTGCTTAATTTAGAAGGTTAACATACAAGGGTTAGCATAATTTTTATTTCAATACGCTTATCGCTTACTAGGCAGCGTTTGGCAAAGTGAAATTCGAAAGTGAATAATATTTATTGTTTTTCTCATTAAAAACGACGTGTCCAGGAGTAATTTTTTATCAAAAATCTCAGATTTTAAATAAACTAAGGTTTACATAGTAGGAATTTCTTAAAGTATGGATAGGTTTCGAGCAATTGTCTCCTCAAAAAGGAAGTAATGCTAAAGTCCATAGGGTTTCCTAGATTTATTCTCCAAAGGTCTCCAAGATGGCCGCCTCACTCCGATTCAGTGATACAAGGGAAACCGAATAATTATAATTTTGAATGTATATGTAATAAATAAAACATGCAAATGTTTTAAAGTTTATTGATCTTGGTATTTTTCAGGCGTAGTGACAGAAAACCTGGTACAGATTCCAGATTATATAGCTACCATTTTAAAGGAGGGGATAAAAGAAATAATCCAACAATTTTTGACAGTAATAAAGTGCAACAAATTGAACTTCCTGCTCATAAAGGAAAGAAGTAAATGTGTTTTTAATAACAGCTTTTTTAATTTCACATGTTTTCTTTACAATAAGTACTAAATGTACTTGATTCTCAGAACTGAGGACATAGTCATTTTATACATTGAAATTAAACATGAGAGAAGGGGGATAACTCATCTGATCCAAATTACAAGTAATTTTATTGTTTATGTTATGTGGTAGTATTATAGATAATATATTAATCTCATAAATAATTAAAACTTCTATTTATTGTACTTAGCTTTTCACAAATCAAATGCATGCTTTTAACAATAAATTTATTATGAGTTTTCTTAATGTTCATTTATGCTGTTATTTAATATTCTTAGTATTATTCCTTTAGAAAACAGAGTGCTGTGATGAAGAACATCGAAGGTGTTAAAAATAAAAGTAGAGTGGATGTAGAGTCACTATTGGTAAAAGCAGAGATAGACCAACTAAAGGAAAAAATAAAGAGCTGCAGTTATTGTTGGCAGCAAAAAATGTGAAATTTCAATTTTCTCAAATCAGTGAGAATGACAGTTTAGTGCGAATGTCAATAATAAAATTCAACATTCAATAAACAACCCTGACTTCCCTAATTGCTACTTTTTAATAAACACGACAGAAATATTTATTGAAAATCTCTGGAAAGGCTCAGAGGCG